>WNGS01000690.1:6854622-6872363 GCA_020271785.1 Procambarus virginalis | reverse complement strand
CTACTCCAGGATTTGGTCTTACATGTGTGGTAGACAAGGATTCTGAATGATTTCTTACACAAGTTTCTGAAGGCAGTTCTTGTGTTTGCCAGCCTTGCATATGCTGCTGAGGTTATCCTTTTGGTGTGGGCTTCATGAACAGGTCTGGCATGAGTGTGGCTTTTATATATTATATATATACTATAATAAATATGATAATATATAATATAATAGTGGGAGTGGTTGGTTATATGTAGATTGGGATGGTTGGTTATAAGTTGTGCAAGAAGGTAGTTGGTTACATGTAACCAACTACTGCCAATACTTACATTACCAACCACTCTTAGTCATTACCCCTGGCACAGTCTTTATTCACTAATATGCCTACTCTCTCTATCCTCTTATTCTCACTCCTCCTTCCCCTGCTGTCTTTAAAGTATGTACTGCCATAAATATTGGCTATGATTCTAGAGAACCTTCCCTATTTGACTGTATGCAATCTAAAATTACTTTATCATCATAATAATGTTGAGCACCATTACAGTGGTGTTTGAGGCCATCTAGTATCACTGTGCATGGTGATGCAGGATGCTGAGTGAAGTGGTATGTGTTGTGGTGGTGACCTGGCTCCTGCTGTGGTCTCTCACTCCCCCGACCCGCCTGCTGGGGGTCTACAGTCGCCCTGGCTGCTGGTTCTGGCCCAAGGTCCTCATCTTCTTCTTCTTCATTAAGCTGCGACGATGGGTGAGTGCCTTGTATTTATTTATGTTTGAAATTTAGGCCTCAGGTAAGGTGCTAGAGTTTCCCTCACATATTTATACTTTCTTAGCCCAAGATACATTATTCGTGGACACTAGTAAATTTACATTCTTATTGGCAAGAGTCAGAAGTGAGAAGTGAAATCTGTATTGAGGCCTTGCAAAACGATCAACACAATCACCACAAATGATCAGAAAACTTATCATAATTTTTAATATTAAAAAATGCAAGACCTTGCTTGCATGTAGGGCATAGTGTCATATGTGCAACATGACCATGCAACAGACTAGGGCCCGGGAGTAATAGTCCACCAGTTACTGGAAGCTTCTCAACAGGTATGGGACATGGGCAAAAAGTAAACTGAACCCTTGAAATAATACAACAAACCTTTTACTTCAAGAAACGAAAGTGGTCATTCAGTTGTATAAAAACATTTGAGGGCCTTTGTCTGGACTAATATATCCAAGCATAGAGACCTTGCCTTTAAAAAAGATTAAGAACAGAGCGACAAAAATTGTCCCAAAACTCAACTTTCATAGCAGGGTAAGGGCCTGGGACCAATAACTACAAGCATGATGTGACTGTCTTGATCTCATCAAGACTTAAAATACTGTACTGATAAAATTGGAAAACTTTAATCTAGACCATTTCTTTAAAAGGTGCAATGTAACTCGCATATGGGGAATAGCGCACAAGCAACATTGTAGGACAGACATCAGATTATAGTTTTTCATCCAAAGGGCAATAAACTCATTGAATTGTGTACCTGATGAAGCCATAAACTTTACACATGCTCATCCAGAGCTCTTATCTTTACCACACACTTAAGGAATGGTTAATATAACTGTGAACATTATACACCATTTACAGTGTACTGTACAGTATCTCCAAGATTACCATAATTCATTAAATTACACATAAATTATTCATAACAGAGGCCAATCATACATGATGAAGATGGAGACTATTAGTACACTTACTGTACTAATACAAGAGAGACAGGTGGAAGTGATGTGCTTATTTTGTGTTTACAGAAAGACAGTAGAAGCAGCAGCAAGGATGGCAGTGAGTTTGCAGGATATGGCGTCAAATCGCGACGCTCCCCAGAGATGATGGATTGTGTCCAGCAGCTCTCAGACCATCCCAAGGTAACACACATACACAAAATCTCCCAGAACACTGAGAGGCAATACACATGTAAATATACTCTCAGATAACCCAAAGGTAATACTGTGCAGTACAACCTTGATTTAACAAACTGTATGGGACCAAACCCAATTCATTGCAGTGAGGGGTTGATTGAGTTATTGTGATCAATTAGATGTTGAATGATTATTAGGTAACTAGAAGGTAGCAATCAGTCAGGTATTCATTATGACATATCTTTTGTAATTTATTGTGTTTGATCACAGTTGTTGTAGTATGATATTAAGGTGTCATGTCACACAGGCTATCGACGCTGTGTACTTCAATGCTGCCAGTGAGAACGGCCACTACTTTGTTGCCGCCACAGCCAGGCGGCCTCGGGGGGTAATTAATGGTCTCCTCTATGTTAGGGTAAGTTGTTTCCTCCTCTGTTGGCCCTGGGTCAATGGTCTCTCTCTGGCCCTGAAGTCAGTGTCATGCTGGCCCTGTGGTCAGCGTCACACTGGTTCTGATGTCAATGTCATTCTGGCCCTGAGGTCAGTGTCATGCTGGCCCTGAGATCAGTGTCACACTGGCCTTGAGGTCAGTGTCACGCTGGTCTTGAGGTTAGCATCACACTGGGCCTGTGGTCAGCATCACACTGGCCCTGAGGTCAATGTCATGCTGACACTGAGGCCACTGCAATCAAGTTATTTTAGCTTAAATACTATTGCTGTGGGGCTGCAAGGAATATGCTGAAAAGATATATGTTATAGAGAGGTAGGTAGTGGAGTAGTGTGTCAATGAGTAGAGTAGTAAATAGACGATATGGACTCCTGTGAGGCAGTGACTGACAATAGTACCTACTGTAAAACAATAACAGTAATACCCTGTGAGATGATGACTGACAGTAGTGCCTCCTGTACTACAGATTCCCAGCTTGGGACTCCTGCAGCTGCCTAAGATGCCCGACACTATGATGTTTGGGGACAAGGAACACTATGCAGCCGAGGGCTTGAAGATCACCCCACTCACACCAATGACTGCCTGGAGGATCCAGTACATAGGACCCTTGAAGTGAGTGATGGATGAGCATTGAAGAGAGTGATGAATGATTCATGAAGTGAGTAATGGATAACTTGTGCAGTGAGAGATGGATGATCCATTAGGGAAGTTATGGATGATCTTGCTAAGTAAGTTAAGTAAGTGATGGATGATCTACTAAGTAAGGTAAGTACTGTACAGTAAGTGATGGATGATCCGTTAAGCGAGTGATTGGATAAGGACCTTGCTGCTCACATGAGATACACCCAACATGATAACCAACTAAGTATATATACATCAACATCTGCCATTGCTTGAAGATTGTGCTCATTGTAAAAGACATAAAAAACATTTGACACAGCATAGCACAAAGCCATAAAATACAAAACCTACAATCACATTGACCTACCAGCAAGATAAAAAATGACTTCCAGGACCAACTATGTGACTACTTTGACCTCATTACTGGTTGCCCCTTAAGGCTTACTTAGTACTTTCACCAACACTATACACACTATTCATCAATGATGTTCCTAACTACTGGTATATACAACAACTCACTGACCATTTGCTGTGCTGATGATGTTACATAACTAATCAGAGGCATTGTAATTCACACCCTCTCCCACAGAGCACAAGGCAAAATATATAGTAATCTGGGAATATGGCTATCAAATTCAGATATATCAAAAGTCACATGCAGTACTTTGTCTAAAACAAGTGCCTTAATGAAATCCTAGTCAAACTATACTCATGAAGTACAGTGTACCAGTGCTAAATATCTGTGGTTTTAAAGATTTTGGGGATGGATAAATACTTAAAATCACAATACGCCACAATACTCTTAACCACATTACATTCCTCGACAGCATGCTAAGCAGATCCACAAACACTCACACTGCTTGATCTTTCATGAATCTCCATGTATCTCTAACACAGTCCTTCCTCCTGTTTTGGTAGTAAAAGTACTTCTAGGAAGAATGAGAACCATAGTTCATATACTGACGTACAACATGGCCCCCTTAGAGAGGCACAGGGAGCAATGGCCCTGGAAAACCCCTCTGTGGTTGGGGTTTTCCTTATCTGCCATCGACCATGGTTAGGCACCCAGAAAGGTAGGCATAACAAAACAGACCCCACATGGTAAGAAAATTGCAACTGAAACTGAACAGGGTCTTTTCTTCTAGTCTCTTCCTATCTTATCTTTGCACTCCCTCAACCACCTGAGTAATCTTTATTATGTATCACCATGAAGGTGGCTAAGGCTTAGCACAACAGGGCTAAGTTGGAGGTTCTCTGGTGAGGAGGAGGAGCCATTCGGGTACTAATCGACTCAGGGTAGAAATAATGGAACTAATGTGGAGGCTGCTTAGCATTCTGGGGAAGGGAAACAATGTAGCATGGTTCACAGCTGACTGGTTCATGTTTTTTCAATAAAGCTATGCCTTTGAATAATTAACTTATGGGCAAAATGGAGAGAGGTGGGGATTGTAAATAAGCCAAGAATGTTCATTCAAGCATTGACCTTATTTTTTACTTTGTTGCTGGCAATACTACTGATCTTGCTATTGACCTTGTGGTTGGCGCTGTCTGGCACCAGGATGCGAGGGGAGCCACTATCGAGGCAGCAGGTGGAGTTAGATGTGCAGTGGACCAGCAGCCGCCCCTTCTTCGATTTCGACACTGATATGGATGCCTGGGCCCTCGCCAGAACCATTGCCCGAGAGCCCTGGTCCAGGGAGTACTTCGAGGCCCTCAGAAAGTGAGTACGAACATTTCAAGAATACTTTACAGAACCACTGAGATTCTTGTGAATACCAGTACTGCCAGAGTACTGCAAACCCTAAAATAACAAACATTGATGCAGCTAGAGTGGGTGTTAGAAGATCATTAGTGAGTATTAGAAAATTTAAAATGAATGTTTTGTTCCCTCTTTGCTAGGGCTTTTAGATTATTAAAAAGCTCAAAGCATATAAAGTGAGTACTGTAAATCTTAGAGCAGTTATTAGGAGTACATAAGTGCCCAATGGGTACTAAGGCATTTAAAGTGATTACTAGGGCACACAGTATAAGAATGCTCAGATGACAAGGACACGTACAGTATAAGAATGTTCAGATGACAAGGACACATACAGTATAAGAATGTTCAGATGACAAGGACACGTACAGTGTAAGAATGCTCAGATGACAAGGACACATACAGTATAAGAATGTTCAGATGACAAGGACACATACAGTATAAGAATGCTCAGATGACAAGGACACATACAGTATAAGAATGTTCAGATGACAAGGACACGTACAGTGTAAGAATGCTCAGATGACAAGGACACGTACAGTGTAAGAATGCTCAGATGACAAGGACACGTACAGTATAAGAATGTTCAGATGACAAGGACATATACAGTGTAAGAATGCTCAGATGACAAGGACACGTACAGTGTAAGAATGCTCAGATGACAAGGACAAATACAGTGTAAGAATGTTCAGATGACAAGGACACGTACAGTGTAAGAATGCTCAGATGACAAGGACACGTACAGTGTAAGAATGCTCAGATGACAAGGACACGTACAGTATAAGAATGTTCAGATGATGAGGACACACACAGTATGTGTCTCTCATGCCTCTCTGAGGGGGCCAGGTTCTGGCGCTGGTCCCTGGTAGGTTTAGAACTCCATCGATTGATTGTTGACAGAAAATGGCGATTCATGCTGTTTTTTTATCAGGAAGATGCTGTGTAACAAATCTACTGAGTTTCTATGATAAAACCACAGAAATTTTACAGGAAAGAAATGGCTGAGTTGACTGCATTTATCTGGACCTAACAAAAAAAGGCTTTTGGCAGAGTCCCATATAAGAGGTTGTTTTGTAAACTGGTGCATACATATTGGAAGAGTGACAGGGAGACTTCTGACATAGATGAAATATTTTCAGACAGAAAAATTAATGCAGTAATCAGAGTCAATGTATCAGACTTGAGATATGTACCCATGGAGTACCCATGCTCCTCTCGTCTTGTTGATAGTGTCAGATTTTGACCCTGAATCCTGGTAAGCAATAGTAGCTTGTAGAGGCCTGGTTCTTCTCCCTGTGAGTTTGCTGGATGACTGCTTAGCTTAAGGAGCTACCAAAGACCCCACCAGAAAGCCTCTAACTTAGAAACAGAGTAATGAGTGTTTACATTCCATTGAAACCATTACAACTTATAACAAACTTTTTCACACATTATTTTATTCAGATTGCCAATCCATACATCAACACACACGAAAAGTGGTTCAAAGTATGTACAGTGTGTTCATATATTGTCACTGTGTTGTCAGCACTCACCAAACTCACTACGAGCAGATGGGCAGACTGGAGGGAACAGTAGTGGTGGACGGCCATCCCTATGTCCTCAGGCTTGACTCTATGAGAGATCACAGTTATGGTAAGTAGAGGAAGTGTATATTAAATATTCAAAATTTGGAATTGTTTGTGATTTTGAATTGATGTACTGCTTCCTGATTAGCTGCTAATTTGCTGACTGTGGCATTTAAATCCATGACTGCTCTCATTATTTGACTGATTCTTCAGTTTCATTGACAATATCTTTAAACATGCCATGTGTTTCTTCACTAATGTCTGGCTATTTATCATATTTGACAATGATACTTTACACTAATTGTCTTCATCTCCTTCAGGTCACAAACGTGAGTGGAAGTTGATACACCGGTACGGCATGCACACGTTCACCACAGAGGATGGCCTGCAGGGTAATGTGGGCATCGTCTGCCAGCTGGCGACCTGCACACAGTTAGTACAGTACCTTAAACATGACCATGGATTACAGATTAGTTTTAAGTGCTTTGTGTATTACATATCTGATGTTTGTACAGTGGAAATGGGAGTAACATTGAGAGGTTTTGGACTATTTGAAATTTGCTTGTATGAATATATATTTTGTGGGGGGAGTGGTAAAATGCATGTGTGCATGCTCACATATCAATTATTTATATTGAATTTTAGTTTGGCAGAAAGAATTTTGCTCTTTCCAATACAAACTTTTAAGGTTGGTGAGTATACATCATGTACTGCCTTGCAAAAGTGTTTTCTGTTTCCTTATGCCTGGCCAGACTGGAGCTAGGTTACGTGTACGTGGATGGGAAGGTGGTGTCGGTGTCATCTGTGGACCTCCCACTCTGGCAACATGGTGAAAATGGTCACCCACCCACTGACTATGCTTTCTGCTTTGTTGCAGGTCATTATACGTTTATTTATTTTAAACATTAATTTAAGCTGTAATGATTAAGCTTTTACCTTTCACCTTAGAATATTATTTTTCATCAACAGTAGAGTATATGATGTCATTAAAAAAAAATTAATTTCCTCCCTTCAGCACATTGAATGTCAACTTTTTAGACATTCAGAAACAGAAACCTTTTAGACAGAAACCACTTACTATTTTGATGATACATGTAACTGCCTTCCTACATAATCCAGCTCTTGCTCCACCCTGTGCTGCTTTGACCATAGATCCAGCTCTGAAAAGATATTCATCTTTGCATGAACAAATGCACCAAATGTGGGCCAGTATTGTACTACACCTGTAAAATACTTTTGTCCTCATCAGTACTAACTTAAGACTCCCTAAATGATTCAGGAAACAATGAGCTAGAAATAAAAGGGCACTAATGATTGACAAGTGAACAATCCACAAGGGCCGTGACGAGGATTCGAACCTGCGTCCGAGAGCATCCCAGACGCTCATTTTGTTCATTTGATGCATCACGCAATTGTGATTTCTGTGTGTAATGAAGTGTGTGATTGACAAGTGTACCATTAAAATCACATTAAACATAGAAAAGATGTATTTTCTAATTTGAAGTACATCAGCTAACTAAGCAGGCATAATATAGAATACAGCAGTTCAATCCTAGTCAGGACAGAAATGACTGGGTATGCTTCCATTCACCTAATGCATCTGTTCACCTAGCTTTAGTAAGTTGTCCATATAAACTAATTATAACAATCCACTGCATGTGTTTTTTTTTAGGGGAGCCCCGTCGGCTCCCTGGAGCTATTGATCTGATATTACCTATATTAGATTGGGGCTTCAGTCATATGGAGTTCTATGCCTATCGAAAACCACGAGCCAAAACCCAGTTCTCTCAGAGAGGCGAAGAGAGCAATGGCCTATGAAAACTCCACTCTTTGAGAGTGTGTATATTCATGTCTGCCATCGACCAGGGTTAGGCACCCAGATAGGTAGGCACCCCAAAACAGACCCCAACTGGTAGAAAAGTGTAACCCAAGACTGAACAGAGCCCAAGAACTTCCCCCCAAAAAATAAGGTAACAATCATATCGTCATCAACCCGATACCTGACTCAGCAAATTTACCGATTTGCTGAATAGCCGGTGTGGAGAGTCTGGAGCTCCCACCCTCTCCCTCCCCTTCCCCTTCCCTCCCGGGGAGGGGAGGGGTCGAGGGCTCCCCTTCACCCTCACCCTCCCGGGGAGGGAAGGGCTGCATGGACAAGCGATGTGGCGACAGTGATGTGACGTTTGCTTGTTTGCTTGTTTCCTTGAAAGTTTGGGGAGTTCTGCCTTCTTATATGGTTTTCAGTTGCAATTTTCTTATCAAGTGGAACTTATTTTGTTATGCCTACCTTTCTTGGTGCCTAACCCTGGTCGATGGTAGACAAGGAATACCCCCAACCACAGGGGGGGGGGATTTCCAAAGTCATTGCTTCCTTGCCTCTCTGAGGGGGGGCCAGGTTCTGGCTCATGGTCCTCGGTAGGCTGAACTCCATTGACTAATGCCAACACTAATATATCACATATCAGTCTGATAGTGCCAGGGAGCCTCCGGGGCTCACCCAGAAAATGGAGTTTCATTACATTCAGCACTGGGTTTTTTACAAATAAAAGTTACAATTTAAATTAAAGTCCACATCTTAGGCTAATTTTCACATCAAATTTGGATATTAATGAAAGTTATTTTATCTATACAGGCAATAAAGAGTACTTGGTGCAGGTGTCAGTGGTGGAGGCTCCCGAGTTTTACATTGGATGGGAATGGGAGGCGAGGATAGTAGAGCGGATGGTCACTTACAGGTAAATGGAGAAATCAGTGTTGCGACAGTTCACCATAGAAGTTGTGTACTCATCTAGTTGTGCTTCCGAGGGTTGAGCTTTGGTTCTTTGGTCCCGCCTCTCAACTGTCAGTCAACTGGTGTATAGATTCCCGAGCCTACTGGGCTCTATCATATCTACATTTAAAACTGTGTATGGAGTCTGCCTCCACCACATCACTGCTTAATGCATTCCATTTGTTAACTACTCTGACACTGAAAAAAATTCTTTCTAATGTTTCTGTGGTTCATCTGGGTACTAAGTTTCCACCTGTGTCCCCTTGTTCGTGTTCCACCCATGCTAAAGAGTTTGTCGTTGTCCACCCTGTTAATTTCCCTGAAATTTTGTAGGTGGTTATCATGTCTCCCCTTATTCTTCTGTTTTCCAGGGACGTGAGGTTCAACTCCCTTAGCCTTTCCTCATAGCTCATACCTCTCAGTTCCGGGATGTGTTCCCATCTTCTTACCCTTTATTTAATTCTCCTACCCTTAAGTTCTCTTGAATGCTCTTCACCACTGTCATCAACAAGACCGTCCTAGAAATATGGTAGCCTGAAGTGGCTTCTGTATCATGTAATAACACATCAGTAT
This sequence comes from Procambarus virginalis, assembly GCA_020271785.1. NCBI lineage: Eukaryota > Metazoa > Arthropoda > Malacostraca > Decapoda > Cambaridae > Procambarus > Procambarus virginalis. The sequence continues at coordinate 6,862,750 of WNGS01000690.1, read as the reverse complement.
CAGTGGTATTGTACCTGATACATCAAGACAGTGGTATACAATTAACTATAATGCTGTCACATAAGTCCATGATGATGAACCTTCCTCTGACATGTATTTTGTTAACAGCTAAAACATGGGAACCTTAATTTTCCGTTCAGTAATTCATAAAAGATATCTATAGCTATTAAAACAAAATTAGTAATCTGTAATAACGAATACTGAAATAGAAAATTCTTCAAATTCATAGACTAAAAGTAAAAAAGAAATATGAATATACATCATGTAATAATTAACATTTGAACAGTGCGCTTTTGAATTTTTGAAGATAAAACATTTAAATAATTGTATATATCCCTCTTAAAATGCATTCTGGTCCATGGAAAAAAACAAGTTACCAAGCTGGGAAGACTTGCTACATAGCCTTCTTGTTTTGGCATCTTATTTTCATACTACTTAATCCATGAAAGAGATTTACCAGATTTTATTAAGAGCACAAAAGTGTAGTTTTGGTTGCAAAATATAACCTCCATCATTAAAGATGCTTGCATTTAAGAGCTCAGTTGTATTTTCCTCAGGATAAATGGAAGGAAAGGTTGGGGAATAGCAGAATGGGACTACAGGCATCATGGAGGTCGCCCTCACATCTACAGCAGTCATGATCCAGCGTGGACTGCCGACCTTATCAAAGGTTAATTAATGTTTTGTGGCGATACCTTCAAATCCTCTAAATTAACTGTAGACTGCCACTGTAGAATTAATGTCTTATATTGTCGAATGAGATTGTAGCATTACTACAACTAACATTAGCTACTGTATTAAATATGTAAAAGCAGTATGTGAATATAGGGCCAGTCTGTGGCCACAATGCTGTACAGTACAGTATGTTAAAAAATTAGCATGGAGTGTATGTATACTGTACTACCTTATACTGTATGTCCATAATAAAATACTAATTTTTGCATGTACCATATCAAAGTTATTAGCATGGTTAATCTAACATCAAAAGGTTTAACTTTGTGTGGGAGTAAGTTAATTGTTTTCATGTAAATGACATTAAACTAGTGACATTGGCTTTGGAGCTATTTCTTTAACATACTACATTATAAGCTTAGTTTAATAATGAATGAAGTAATTATAAATATAAAAAACCACAAAACACATTCCAGATAAATGCCAGTTTTGGAATGAAGATACATATTTGCTTTAAAGGAATCGGGTTCACTGATGATTCTATTGAGACATGTAGAGTGAAAATACAGTTGGGATGCAAAATTTCTATTTCTCCTGAAAATCAAGATATTCAATTAGCATATGGATGGCGGTAAGAGGGACAATTCAGTTTGGAGAGTAAGGGGCAGGTTTGCAAGACTTAATATTGCGTGACCAATACATAACCGAGCCAAGGACATTTCCCACTTCCTGTTATGGAGGCGAGATATTTGAAAGGACAGAGGGACTTGTCATACTTGATGGCATACACTGTTCCATATAACAATATGAATAACTTGGTAGAAATCTGAACAGGGGTATGAAGTTCTGGGAAATGAGACATTTAAGAATGGTTTTCTAAGTAGCAGCATCTGATAGGTCATTTGAGATAATACCAACAAAAGCTTAAACTATCTTATACTTGCTAAATAAGATATACTGATCATCCAATGCTAAATTTCCATCTCAATTGGATTAGAATCTAATTACCACCCATGACCTCTCATTCTGTTAGTTTACTTGTAACAGTTTGTTTTCATCTCCCTTGTATATTCCTCTTAGTGTTCTGCACATTAGAACCATGTCTGGTGAGGAAATCAACTGGTGCCTAGGTAACTCCAACTCACAACCAAGGCACTCCTAGCCGCTCACCTTATTGTACCACCCTGACTTGGTATCTGAGGTTGAGGCGTATGGTGACTGAAGTGCTTTACCGGCACCCGAGTGCTTCAGGGTTGTTCGTAAAACTTAAGACTGGCTTGAGTAGGAGCCTCCAGACTTCCAGAGGATTCAGTTGAATCTCGGTTATATAACTTTTTTCAAGTCAGGGTTGTACGATGGTAAGGTGAGAGTGCCTTGGTCATGGGTTTGAGTCACCTCAGAGCTCCAGTTGATTTTCTTAATGACATATATCACATTTGTGTGATTTCATTGTATATCATGCCTGCTCTTATTTATCTCATGTTTTTATTTGTAAAAAGTTTTGTTCATTCAACTAATAACCCAGAACTAATGCCTTTATCAGCACCATGCACTAATTTTTTAAGTATTGTATAAAGCTTTCAATTAGTATAAAGGAATATATTAGAATTTAGTCACGGACCATGTGATCCCACAGTGCTCTCTATAGTGTGTGCATGTTCCAAAGTGGCTCTGATCATTAAAGCAGCTTTAGAACAACCAAACAAAAACACACACCAAAGAGCCAAAGCTCAAACCCTGCAAGCACAACTGAGTGAGTACAGTATAGTATACCCTCACCTGACACACACACACATCTATTCTCGATTTGATATTTACCAGGAAAGAAGAGGTATTTGACATTTAGTACCTTCCTGCATTGGGCAAGAGCAACCATGTCCTATTGCAAATCAATTATGTAATGCGTTATAATCTAGAAGAGAAGGAGGGGAAATTTTAATGATTGAAAATCTATATTTCAAGAGAGGAGATTATGGGGACCTGAGCAAGTTTAATGAATTTGATTAGAATAATTTATTGTTAAGCAAGGAAACAAATGAGATAAATCTCATTCATACGAGACCCATACAGCCCAGGTAAATAGAAAGTAAATGAGATGTGTGAAAATTTTTGCAAGATATTTGATGACAGCACAAATGTGTTTTATACCAAAACAGATATGCAAAACTAGAAAACGAGATTGGTTCAACAGAAAATGTGAGAGGGCCAGAGAATGAAAGATAAAAAATGGGTTCAATACAGGAAGAGGCTTAATCCTCAAACATACCAGCAATATGAACAACCAAGAAACAACTACAAAACAAATAATAATGAGTAGTGAGGCAGAAAAAGCTTTAGAAATGGATAGCATATAAATGTAAAACAGAACCAGGCCTTTTCTATAAATTTATTAAAAGCAAGCTACTGTACATATAAAGGACAAAATCCCGAGAAAATTTACAGAGAATGAAAAGGAAATATGTGAAACACTAAATGAACAGTTCCAGAGTGTTTGTGCAAAATGAGGTTTTTAGAGAATCAGACACAATGCCAATTTCAAAGAATGCCATAAAAAACAGAGGTTTCTTAAGATGAAGTAGAAAAAATTATTTGAGGAGCTAGAAGAAATTATACAGTGGGCACAGATGGAGTTTCACCTTGGGATCTGAGAGAATGCACACATGAGCTCAGCATTCCACTTCGATTGATATTTCAGACATCTTTATAACAGGAATCTTAGAAAATATATGGAGAAAGGCAACCACATTGTTAATCAACAAAAATGGTAGCAGGGAAGATTGTCTACATTATAGACCCCATATCATTGACAAGCATGTAGATGAAACACTAGAAAAAATAGTTAAAATCTAATGGATAGAATACCGGGAGAGAAATGATACAATAACAGACAGTATGGCTTTCAAACAGGAAGATCGTGTGTAACAAATGTAGTTAGTTTCATGATAGCGCCACAGAGATTTTACAGGAAAGAGATAGTTGAGTTGACTACATTTATCTGGGCCTATGAGGCTTTTGACAGTCATATACAAGAGGTTGTTCTAGAAATTGGAACATGCTTGAGGAGTGACAGGCAGATTGCTGATATGGATGGAGATTTGTTGACAAAGATGAGGGATGTGTTACTGGTGGAATACCACAGGGTTCAGTTATTGCACCAGTAATGTTCGTAGTCTATATAAACAACCTACCATAAGGAATACAGAACTATATGAACATGTTTGCTAATGATGCTAAGTTATTAGGGAAGATAAGAGACTTAGATAATTGTCATGCCCTACAAGATGACAGAACCCAGACAAAATAAGTGTATGGAGCAACACTTGGTAAATGGAATTCACTGTGAATAATTGCCATGTTATGGAATGTGAAATAGGAGAAAATAAGCAACACAACCTACAAATTGTGAAGGAAGGCATTAAAGAACTGACAAAGAAAGAAATCTATGGGTGGTTCCAAATAGTAGTGTCACCAGACCACCACATAAAGGACATTGTTTGAGGAGCATATGCTATGCTTTCCAACTTCAGAAATGCTTTTAAATATCAAGGAAACTGTTCATGCCTTTTGCGAGATAAAAATTGGAATATGCAGTGGCTGTACAGTCAACCCGTCCTTTTACAAATTACGTCGCTCTTCGCTCATATGCAGACTCGGGCTAAAAATCGACGTAATTCAAAATGAAATAGACTCACAAAAGTGACGTTTTGTTCCATTTTCTGTTTTGGGTCCTCTGGCTTAGAATGTTAGGTTAGGAGAGGAAACTTTAATTTAAAGTTTTTCATGACCTTTGAAACCTTAGGAGATCTTCCTGCCCTCCTAACCTACCAGAGGACCCTTAACTTGCTGTTTTGGTAAAACAAATTCCAAAATTTAATTGGAAAATAAATTTCCCTTTTGAATCACTGTATGTGATATTTGGTCATAACTCATACGAGCGAAAAGTGATATACAGTAATTTGTAAGAGGACAGGTTGGTACAGTTCCCATATTTCAAGAATACACCAATATACTAGAAAAGATGCAAAGACTTAGTACAAAATGGCTTCTGGAACTGAAAAACAAGATCTACAAGGATAGGACAGAGAGGGTAAAGATAAATATCCCAGAGCTAGAAGGTAGAAGAAAAAGAGGAAATATAATCATTACATACAACATAGTATCAAGAATCGACAGAATTGACAAAGAAGAGTTCTTGGAACCAGCATCTTCAAGAACAAAGGTCATAGACTCACGCTAAGGTAACAAAGGTGCAGAAAAAAACATTAGAAAGTTCACTTTTACAAACAGTGGTAGATGACTGAAACAGGTTAGTGAGAATGCAATGGTTGCTAAAACTGTTAGTAGTTTCACATCATCACATGACAGAATACCGGGAAAATGGGACACCATGAGCGTAGCTCTCATCCTGGCACTACACTTGGATAATTACTAAGCAAGGATTTCATTGCACAACACACATGCACACACTTTAACGTGTGCACTACCGGGCCATATTTACCATCTTGAGAACCACTGTTTTACATTAAATATATAGGCTTATGCCTATTCTGTAACTTTTAAGATTTTTTTAATTTAATAATATAAATTTTTACTAAAATTTTAAATAATTAGCTAATTAACTTAGGAAAAAACCTAGAAGAGTTACATGGAGGGAAATTCAAAGCTTCCCAATCAAATCTTTAACTTTTATATATTTAATAAGAGTTACAGAAGGGAGTTAGACAGTAGTTAAATATATATTTTCTTCTACTGTTTCTGCTAAGAAAAAATTATAGAATTATAGTCGAGTGAAGCATACTTAGCTACTCAAGAGTTACCTTTAATATAAATATAAATCGTTATTATAAATATTAACTCTCTCTAATATTTCATAAATCTATTGGGAAAATTAAGCCTAATTTTGCATTAAAAATATTTGCATTCTTTTATCCATCTGGTCTTTCAAGTTCAATTTTTTATACTAAACAACAGTTATGCCAGTTAAAGCATTATTATTATTATTATTATTATTACTGTATTATATTTGAAATTCAGATGGCTATACTGTTTACATAAAGTGAACATAAATTTTTTGCCATACTGTAATATATACAGTATTTACATTTATACAATACAATTACCCTTGAGAAATTGCAGGAAAATATGCACCATTAAAAGGAAAAGTGTATATGAATACACTTTTCAGAAATTATTTTAACAGTAACACGATACAGCATGTAAACAGATTTTATACACTTTATGAAACATCACTGTTAATAAGTCTTGAGTCAGTGTCAGGATGCTGAAGGCTCCTACAGAGCCTGCATAATCTCACTCTAAAGCTGAGGAATGATACACCCTTCACCCTATTTAAAATAATGCAAACATTGAACAAACTTACAATACCATAGTGCCTGAATAGGTAAAAAAATATGCGGAACGTGTAAGTGTATTATCAAATTTTCGGGTGAAACCACATCCTTTATCAAGGTGGTGTAAACAATGTTCTGAACAACATTCTAAGTGCATGGATTTATATGTCGGGCAAGATGCCTCACGTGGCATCCATTATTAACCCTTACACTGCTCAGGGTCCTGGGGTCATTTACACCCCTGTGCGCAAGAAAAAAAAAATTCCAAAAATTTTTTCGTCTTCTAAACACGTTAATTTGTGTCCCCTGAGCACGGGAAAATAGCAAAAAATCGTAGGTCACATATTTGGGCGCAATTGACCGAGGAAGTCTGGCAAAAAGTGGGCGTTGACAGAGCGGTCGCCAGGGCCGGTCAGCGTCACCCGCGCTGACAGATGGGAGTTGCCACAAAGATATTATTACCTAATTGTTTCAATGTCTCCGATTGATTTTTTCTTAGTTTTTTGCAGTAATATTATTCAATAGTGTGTATTGTAATATATTATATAAAAAAGTGGTGAATAATCGCTATACTCAAAAGTATGGTGTGCATATTAGTGATTCAATTATTATGTTCATAAAACAATAAACAACAGTTTTGCTGCTATTACACTCTATACACAGGTTATATATAAGTATCTGCATATTTTGGTCACCATAACGAACCACTAAGTTGGTATTGAGAGTCGAAAAGCAACGAAGAGTTACCGCCACACACCAGCCAGCCACTCGCTGCCACTCCCTCAACACACGCACTAAACTTTCTCCCCCAACGTACCATTTGTGGTGTTATTACACTATATACAGACGTTATATATAAGTATGTATATATTTTGTTCACCAAACTGTACAGCTAAGCTGATATAGTTATTTCAGGCACTAAGAGTCGTCGCTATACACAGCTGGCGGCTGGCGGCTCCCTCACTCATTCAAGTCACACACACACTAAACTTTCTCCCCCAACAATACTGTTTGCTGCTATTACACTCTATACACAGGTTATATATAAGTATTTGCATATTTTGGTCACCATTACAACCACTAAGTTGGTATTGAGAGTCGAAGAGCAACGAAGAGTTACCGCCACACACCAGCCAGCCACTCGCTGCCACTCCCTCAACACACGCACTAAACTTTCTCCCCCAACAGTACCATTTGTGGTGTTATTACACTATATACAGACGTTATATATAAGTATGTATATATTTTGTTCACCACAACTGTACAGTAAGCTGATATAGTTATTTCAGGCACTAAGAGTCGTCGCTATACACAGCTGGCGGTGGCGGCTCCCTCACTCATCAAGGTCACACACACACTAAACTTTCTCCCCCAACAAATTGTTGCTGCTTACACTCTTACACAGGTTATATATAAGTATTTGCATATTTGGTCACCATTACGAACCACTAAGTTGGTATGAGAGTCGAAGAGCAACGAAGAGTTACCGCCACACACCAGCCAGCCACTCGCTGCCACTCCCTCAACACACGCACTAAACTTTCTCCCCCAACAATCCATTGTGATGTTATTACATATATACAGACGTTATATATAAGTATGGATATATTTGTTCACCAAAACTGTACAGCTAAGCTGATATAGTTAGTTCAGGCACAAAGAGTCGTCGGTATACACAGCTGGCGGCTGGCGGCTCCCTCACTCATTCAAGGTCTCACGCACTAAACTTTCTCCCCAACAATACTGTTTTCAGTGTTATTACCCTATTACACATATTATATATAAATATCTACATGTTTTATGCACTGTAAATGTACACCTAAGCTTGTAGTGCGCCCAAAGAGCATAGTGGCCACCCTCTAAACAGCTTGACAAATCGTGCAGACGACGTCACCTCCGTCACCCAAATGGTCCTCCCAGCATAATCCTTTTGCTGTTTATTACACTAATACACACATTATATATAAGTATCTACATTAGTGTTCACCATAGAGAACCACTGAGCTGGTATGGTGAATGTAAACAATAACAGGTGGCCACACACAAGTCAGTAAACGATGCTGTCTTCCTCAGTCTTCGCATCACTCCTCACACAGCGCTAATTA
>WNGS01000690.1:6841761-6854522 GCA_020271785.1 Procambarus virginalis | reverse complement strand
AAATTTCCATCTCAATTGGATTAGAATCTAATTACCACCCATGACCTCTCATTCTGTTAGTTTACTTTAACAGTTTGTTTTCATCTCCCTTGTATATTCCTCTTAGTGTTCTGCACATTAGAACCATATCTGGTGAGGAAATCAACTGGTGCCTAGGTAACTCCAACTCACAACCAAGGCACTCCTAGCCGCTCACCTTATTGTACCACCCTGACTTGGTATCTGAGGTTGAGCCGTATGGTGACTGAAGTGCTTTACCGGCACCCGAGTGCTTCAGGGTTGTTCGTAAAACTTAAGACTGGCTTGAGTAGGAGTCTCCAGACTTCCAGAGGATTCAGTTGAATCTCGGTTATATAACTTTTTTCAAGTCAGGGTTGTACGATGGTAAGGTGAGAGTGCCTTGGTCATGGGTTTGAGTCAACTCAGAGCTCCAGTTGATTTTCTTAATGACATATATCACATTTGTGTGATTTCATTGTATATCATGCCTGCTCTTATTATCTCATGTTTTTATTTGTAAAAAGTTTTGTTCATTCAACTAATAACCAGAACTAAGGCCTTTATCAGCACCATGCACTAATTTTTAAGTATTGTATAAAGCTTTCAATTAGTATAAAGGAATATATTAGAATTTTGTCACGGACCATGTGATCCCACAGTGCTCTCTATAGTGTGCATGTTCCAAAGTGGCTCTGATCATTAAAGCAGCTTTAGAACAACCAAACAAAAACACACCAAAGAGCCAAAGCTCAAACCCTGCAAGCACAACTGAGTGAGTACAGTATAGTATACCCTCACCTGACACACACACACATCTATTCTCGATTTGATATTTACCAGGAAAGAAGAGGTATTTGACATTTAGTACCTTCCTGCATTGGGCAAGAGCAACCATGTCCTATTGCAAATCAATTATGTAATGCGTTATAATCTAGAAGAGAAGGAGGGGAAATTTTAATGATTGAAAATCTATATTTCAAGAGAGATTATGGGGAACTGAGCAAGTTTAATGAATTTGATTAGAATAATTTATTGTTAAGCAAGGAAATAAATGAGATAAATCTCATTCATACGAGACCCATACAACCCAGGTAAATAGAAAGTAAATGAGATGTGTGAAAATTTTTGCAAGATATTTGATGACAGCACAAATGTGTTTTATACCAAAACAGATATGCAAAACTAGAAAACGAGATTGGTTCAACAGAAAATGTGAGAGGGCCAGAGAATGAAAGATAAAAAATGGGTTCAATACAGGAAGAGGCTTAATCCTCAAACATATCAGCAATATGAACAACCAAGAAACAACTACAAAACAAATAATAATGAGTAGTGAGGCAGAAAAAGCTTTAGAAATGGATAGCATATAAATGTAAAACAGAACCAGGCCTTTTCTATAAATTTATTAAAAGCAAGCTACTGTACATATAAAGGACAAAATCCCGAGATTGAAAATCGGGAAAAAATTTACAGAGAATGAAAAGGAAATATGTGAAACACTAAATGAACAGTTCCAGAGTGTTTGTGCAAAATGAGGTTTTTAGAGAATCAGACACAATGCCAATTTCAAAGAATGCCATAAAAAACAGAGGTTTCTTAAGATGAAGTAGAAAAAATTATTTGAGGAGCTAGAAGAAATTATACAGTGGGCACAGATGGAGTTTCACCTTGGGATCTGAGAGAATGCACACATGAGCTCAGCATTCCACTTCGATTGATATTTCAGACATCTTTATAAACAGGAATCTTAGAAAATATATGGAGAAAGGCAACCACATTGTTAATCAACAAAAATGGTAGCAGGGAAGATTGTCTACATTATAGACCCATATCATTGACAAGCATGTAGATGAAACACTAGAAAAAATAGTTAAAATCTAATGGATAGAATACCGGGAGAGAAATGATACAATAACAGACAGTATGGCTTTCAAACAGGAAGATCGTGTGTAACAAATGTAGTTAGTTTCATGATAGCGCCACAGAGATTTTACAGGAAAGAGATAGTTGAGTTGACTACATTTATCTGGGCCTATGAGGCTTTTGACAGTCATATACAAGAGGTTGTTCTAGAAATTGGAACATGCTTGAGGAGTGACAGGCAGATTGCTGATATGGATGGAGATTTGTTGACAAAGATGAGGGATGTGTTACTGGTGGAATACCACAGGGTTCAGTTATTGCACCAGTAATGTTCGTAGTCTATATAAACAACCTACCATAAGGAATACAGAACTATATGAACATGTTTGCTAATGATGCTAAGTTATTAGGGAAGATAAGAGACTTAGATAATTGTCATGCCCTACAAGATGACAGAACCCAGACAAAATAAGTGTATGGAGCAACACTTGGTAAATGGAATTCACTGTGAATAATTGCCATGTTATGGAATGTGAAATAGGAGAAAATAAGCAACACAACCTACAAATTGTGAAGGAAGGCATTAAAGAACTGACAAAGAAAGAAATCTATGGGTGGTTCCAAATAGTAGTGTCACCAGACCACCACATAAAGGACATTGTTTGAGGAGCATATGCTATGCTTTCCAACTTCAGAAATGCTTTTAAATATCAAGGAAACTGTTCATGCCTTTTGCGAGATAAAAATTGGAATATGCAGTGGCTGTACAGTCAACCCGTCCTTTTACAAATTACGTCGCTCTTCGCTCATATGCAGACTCGGGCTAAAAATCGACGTAATTCAAAATGAAATCGACTCACAAAAGTGACGTTTTGTTCCATTTTCTGTTTTGGGTCCTCTGGCTTAGGATGTTAGGTTAGGAGAGGAAACTTTAATTTAAAGTTTTTCATGACCTTTGAAACCTTAGATCTTCCTGCCCTCCTAACCTACCAGAGGACCCTTAACTTGCTGTTTTGGTAAAACAAATTCCAAAATTTAATTGGAAAATAAATTTCCCTTTTGAATCACTGTATGTCGATATTTGGTCATAACTCATACGAGCGAAAAGTGATATACAGTAATTTGTAAGAGGACAGGTTGGTACAGTTCCCATATTTCAAGAATACACCAATATACTAGAAAAGATGCAAAGACTTAGTACAAAATGGCTTCTGGAACTGAAAAACAAGATCTACAAGGATAGGACAGAGAGGGTAAAGATAAATATCCCAGAGCTAGAAGGTAGAAGAAAAAGAGGAAATATAATCATTACATACAACATAGTATCAAGAATCGACAGAATTGACAAAGAAGAGTTCTTGGAACCAGCATCTTCAAGAACAAAAGGTCATAGACTCACGCTAAGGTAACAAAGGTGCAGAAAAAAACATTAGAAAGTTCACTTTTACAAACAGTGGTAGATGACTGAAACAGGTTAAGTGAGAATGCAATGGTTGCTAAAACTGTTAGTAGTTTCACATCATCACATGACAGAATACCGGAAAATGGGACACCATGAGCGTAGCTCTCATCCTGGCACTACACTTGGATAATTACTAAGCAAGGATTTCATTGCACAACACACATGCACACACTTTAACGTGTGCACTACCGGGCCATATTTACCCATCTTGAGAACCACTGTTTTACATTAAATATATAGGCTTATGCCCTATTCTGTAACTTTTAAGATTTTTTTAATTAATAATATAAATTTTACTAAAATTTTAAATAATTAGCTAATTAACTTAGGAAAAAACCTAGAAGAGTTACATGGAGGGAAATTCAAAGCTTCCCAATCAAATCTTTAACTTTTATATATTTTAATAAGAGTTACAGAAGGGAGTTAGACAGTAGTTAAATATATATTTTCTTCTACTGTTTCTGCTAAGAAAAAATTATAGAATTATAGTCGAGTGAAGCATACTTAGCTACTCAAGAGTTACCTTTAATATAATATAAATCGTTATTATAAATATTAACTCTCTCTAATATTTTCATAAATCTATTGGGAAAATTAAGCCTAATTTTGCATTAAAAATATTTGCATTCTTTTATCCATCTGGTCTTTCAAAGTTCAATTTTTTATACTAACAACAGTTATGCCAGTTAAAGCATTATTATTATTATTATTATTATTACTGTATTATATTTGAAATTCAGATGGCTATACTGTTTACATAAAGTGAACATAAATTTTTTGCCATACTGTAATATATACAGTATTTATATTTATACAATACAATTACCCTTTGAGAAATTGCAGGAAAATATGCACCATTAAAAGGAAAAGTGTATATATGAATACATTTTTCAGAAATTATTTTAACAGTAACACGATACAGCATGTAAACAGATTTTATACACTTTATGAAACATCACTGTTAATAAGTCTTGAGTCAGTGTCAGGATGCTGAAGGCTCCTACAGAGCCTGCATAATCTCACTCTAAAGCTGAGGAATGATACACCCTTCACCCTATTTAAAATAATGCAAACATTGAACAAACTTACAATACCATAGTGCCTGAATAAGGTAAAAAAATATGCGGAACGTGTAAGTGTATTATCAAATTTTCGGGTGAAACCTACATCCTTTATCAAGGTGGTGTAAACAATGTTCTGAACAACATTCTAAGTGCATGGATTTATATGTCGGGCAGAATGCCTCACGTGGCATCCATTATTAAATGTTATGATTAAGCTTCCCAGGGATGCTAAAACTTCTGATTCAGAAATCAAATGTCCTGATTTCTGGGAATTATTGAAACATTATACCCACTCTAAATGCCACAAGGTCTGTGCTTATAACCGTAAAATTATTCTTAATGAAGCTAAATTAAAAATAATTTAATGGTTATTTGGATCTACATTCAACCCATCCTATTAAAAATAATGTTGCTTTTTGCTCGCACGCGCTCTATGGCCAAAAATGGACGTAATTTGAAATTAAATTGGCTCACGAAAGTGACGTACTGGTCCGTTTTCTGTTTGCGTCATCTGGCTTACTCGGAAAGGCTAGGAAAGGAAACCGTTAACGTTTTTCTATGATGTTTTGAAACTTTGGTAGGTTAGGGGGCAAGGAAATTCTCCTAGAGGACCCTTTACTTATTTTTTTTTTCAAAAACTATTTTTAATTTTGTTTCATTTTCAAATTATGTCCATTTTTGGCCATAAGTACGGGCAAACGGCCAAATTCAAACATAATTTGTAAGAGGTCAGGTTGCTACATTATCAAAAGATTTGTTGCACTTTACTGTCTATAGAATCTGTAATCTGTAAGTACCCCTTCTATTAGGCATCTCTGATATTTTAGCAGGTATATACAATTCTATAATTGCTGTATTAAAATACATCCTATGATTGAAATCCCAACAGTGGTTAGCAATGACTTTATTTCTATCAAGTTTTGTTACAACTTTTTTTGTGTTCAACTTTTTTTTTTAATAATGCACTATTAGTCTCTCCAACATATGACAAATTGCAATTGTTGCACTTTATCACAAACACCATTACCTATATTGTTTATATTATTATTACCATTATCAACATTACCATTGTTACTTCTACCCATTTCCATTACTACCGTCATTAGTACCACTCCTGCTATTACACAGAGAGAAATCACACTAATGTCATGTATTGAGAAAATCTGTAGGAGCCATGATAAGGATTCAAACCTGTGCACAGATAAATTACAACAATTGCAATTTATCACATGGAGAGACTGGCCGTGGCTTATTGATAATAATAAAAAAAAAGCAGCAACAAAATTTGATAGGAAAAAATGATGTAGCTAAGCATTGTTGTGATTTCAATCAGAGGATGGATTTTAATAATAGAACTTTATATAACTGCTCAAATATCAAAGAGAGACATCTAATAGAAGGGTTAATTATAAATTCTATTGGTAGTAAAGGGAAACAAATATATTAGTAAAGTAGATCCAATTAACCATACAATTATTCTTGAGATTAGTTAATTTAGCTTCATTAATTCTTACAAGCACAGCCCTTGTGTTGTTCAGAGTGGGGGATAATGTTCCTGCGATACCCAGTCTCCAGAAACCAGGACTTTTGGGAAAATCCCTGGGGAGCACAATCATAATGACATCTAGTGATGGACAGCACATGAGGAGCCCTGCCAGACATATAAACTCATGCACTTAGAATCTTGTTGAGAACATTGGTTATGCCACTTTAATAAAAGATGTAGGTTTCATCCAAAAATTTGGTAACACACATGTCTTGGGTCTTTTCTTCACCTTAATGCATACATTCATAATTTCAATTTTAAACATAATTATTTCAATTTACACATGTGGGGCATTGCAAACTTTTCTATGTACCTAACACTCAGTCAGTGGTTTCCATGTAGTACAACCCACAAAAATAAAAAAAAAATAGCCCATAAACACTTATATACAGTACAGTATATATATTTCCATTCTAAAAATAGTACACCTTTATACTTTTTACCTGACAAGCTTGCCACACATTTCCTTGTGTCCACTTTTTTTTTTTCCCCCACACTAAATCAACTGGAACATGGTTATTAATGAAATGAAATGCCATTTTTTTGTAGTTCTATGTAACCAATTGCATGTCCACCTAGGCCCTAAAGAGATGCACCAGGCTCCCTAGACCCACCCTTGCCTACAGGTAGAAACACCTGTAGTGTGTGTAGTGAAGCCCTACTTTGTAGTGTAGTGAAACATCTAGTTCTTCTTACCAGTAGACAAAGGTGGGTCTTGGGGACATGGTGCATCTCTAAGGATTGACAGGATATGCACTTAGTTACCGGGAATACCGCAGGTTCCTCCCCCCCCCCCTCCAATTCTCCCAGAAAATTAACTATAAACTTTTTTTTCTAAAAAAAAAAAGTAAAGAAAAATCTCCCCCCAACATGACAATCTCAGCTTTTCTATTTGCATTTCATGCATCTTATTATTATAAAACTAATAAATAAATGTCTGGAAAAATACCAATTTATATAGTCAATACTTTCAGAAAAATAAGGTACTGTACCATTAAAAAGTTATACTTGTACAGGGTACCAAAATGTTTTAAAACTTAGTGACAAGCCTTTAAGATTGGTAATGAATTATCTGTCCTGAATCACCTTGTTAGTCCCATATAATACACTGCTGATAATAGAAAATACTCAGTTAAAAATTTCTATAGGCAGTGCATCAATAGGTGGGTTTGTGTGGTACAGTGTTCTTGGGAGCTGGCTGCCACCACCACAGGGCATTGTATGCCTTGACACTTTCTACTTCCGAACTGGTGAACTTGAGAATAATAGATATTGCATTAAGCATCAGTTGGCGGGACTCTGCATCTGAGCTCATCATATACTGCAAGACAACATTTTTCAAGTACTCCAAGTTCTCACCCTCTCTGGAAACATTTCTGCGATGTCTGGAAAAAATGGCATTAAAATGTAAAGTAGCAATAAAGTGTGTGCAAAGTTAAGCATATTTAAGAAAAATGCATTTTTATTCAACTCTAAGTTATGAATAATGACATCAGAACAAAAGTTCTTGAAATATTAAAATATTCTCAGCCTTTCCTTTTAAAATGAGATCCAACTGTAATAGTACATTTAACTAGTGTTTGGCAGAGCTGTTATGTGGGTCCACAATACACTGTAAGAAGAGTGTCTGACAGAGTGGTTGCACGAGGCCGCACTCTGCTGTGACAGGTGTCGGCAGGAATGTTGTGAAAGTCCATAATGAATAGGTTACATAATACCATTAATGGTGAATAAGAGAAATGGGGTGCAGTATATCAATTTAAAAACTTACAATGTTATTTAAGATCGACTCTCACCTCTCAACTTTCTCTTCTAGTGCTTCAATAGCATCTTGGTGAGCTTGTTGCCTGACGAGTGCTGCCATCTGCACTTCTCTCATAGTTGTCTCCAGCTGTCGCTTTTCTCGTCGCAACTGAGATATTTCTTGGTGTTTACGTGCTAGTTCTTCCAGGTGATGCAGGAGAGGACCTTCACTCCCACCACTGACCTGGGATAACAGAGCTGCTGTTGCTTCAAGGCTCCCAACACCATTCTGAAACACACGTCACAACTATAGCTATGCACCTTATTCAAAAATACTTGTAAAGATATATCATTTGTACATTACAGGTGAACATGTTACATATGATATGCTCCCTTAGATTTTAATTAAGATTTGTATTTTGGAAAAAGGATGCATTCCAAGACCATGAAATTTAAACATCTTCATCATTGCATGTAACAATGAAACTTGTGTGCTCACTATGCTGCTCAAAGAAAGCTACGACATCCTAGTCAAACTCTACTCCATACTACTACTATGAATAAAATCACATACTTTATATTTTTGTGTCATCGATGTGGACCAAATGCTTTAATCTACAATTATTCAGACGAGAATACTGTCAGAGCTCAGCAATCCGAAATCTAGTGACCCAACTCTTTGGGTAATCCAAATAAATTTGAGTTTGAGTTTGTTACTGCACAACTCTAATATAAATTTTGGTTACTAAGATTTCTGGCAAACAAAAACAAAAATACAAATGAGTTTTTTAAATTTTTGGACTTTTCAGGTAAAAATTCGCCTAATTTGAATGTCGGACTAACTCGTACGAGTGCCCATATAATTCAGATTGTCACTCTTATACAGTACTGTACTATTTTGTTCATCAAATGGCCCAAGTTCACTCTCAAGAACAGGCTGAGTGCCTTGCTTCACTGCTTCCAATTTATCAGTTTCCGGTAACGATTACCAAAAATTTATGCCCAAATAATAGTGATTTATATCCCACCCTTTACTTCAATTAGAAATGAGGATTTTAAGGACTGCCAAAGCATTATCAAGATACAGTATTTAGAATGTCAGGAGAAATTCACCGTCGAGGTTGACACGTTTACCTACGCCCTCTCCATATTACTGAAATTACTGAAGTCAGATGAATTCTCCTGAACTCCCTTGTCCTCATTACAAAGGTGTGTGTGTGTGTGTTCAATATTCTATCCAAGAATATGGATAGAACTTATCCACTTTGTGCACAAATTTGAGCTGAATACTAATTTAGTATACTATATGGACATTTTACTTGTATTCAAAATCAAAACTAAAATATCTGCATAGTGAATAATGTTTCAAATGGGGATAAGGTTTCCAATTCTGCCAAAATTTCAGTGGTACATTTAAAGTAGATAAATATCACTTAACTTAGGGGTCATGCACCCGACGTGCGGGTAAGCGCGTGGTGACACCTAAATGTGTATACTCGTTTCAGCTTTCTCGCCTTAATTCTCGTGCTACGTCGCTCGTTTTGGTATCATTGTGTTCGCAATTAAATTCCTTACAGGTGTGTATAAATATAATGTCCAAAAGCCTGGCGTGACTCCCAACAGCAAAGCCTAAAGTCGGCAAAAGTTACCCGTGAGCGCACAAAATCAGTAAAATGTGGATACTCATTCCATTTTTCTCACCTTAATTCTCGTGCTACATTGCTCGTTTTGGTATCATTGTGTTCGCAATTAAATTCCCTACAGATGTGTATGAATATAATGCACAAAAGTTTGGAGTGCCTCCCCGCAGAAAAGCCTAAAATTACCAGTGAACGAGCACCAATTTGTACACTGCAACCTAATGTGTATACTCGTTCAGTTTGATAACATCAATTTTCGTGTTACGTCTTTCATTTTGGTATCAAATTGTTCGCAATAAAAAGGTGCATATTTTAAAACTAGTCCCATAATAATAGAACAATAACTGGAATTTTAACAAATATTTTAATTTTGGAAACTCATCACCACAAAATTATTTATATCTTTCCAGTGTTCCGACATAAATTTTTGTGTTACATCTTTCATTTTGGTATCAAATTGTTCGTGACATAAAGGCGCGCATTTTAAAACTAGACCCAACATAATAGCACAATAAATAGAATTTTAACAAATATTTTAAAATTTAGACCAAAAACCTATTTATAATCATATAAGTGTTCGGACATCAAGTTTCATGTTACATCTTTCATTTTGGTATCAAATTGTGCGCATTCTAAAGGCGCTTATTTTGATACCATCCCGAGGTCGATTGGATAAAAAATGAATTTTATACAAATATTTTTTGGAATGGATGCATGTCTGGTTCAAAGTTAGGATTCAAGATAAAAATAATGGACGCGAGTCCGGTCCAGAGTTACAGATAGTGTTAAGACCTATGAAATCCTTGTTATATAGTACTGTATTGCCATACATTAGCCTGATATAAACTGCAATTTCAGGCACAGAGAGCACTAGCATCTACCCTAAATATGTCCATACTTTCCCTCAAGACTAAGCTATGGGACTTTTCCAATCAACTAAACAATCTATAATACAGTATCTTTAAATTACAGTATACAGTATACATTTTTATGTGTAAGAAGCAGTCTTTTTATCAGAAAAAATTTCCTGATTGAACTTAAAAACTATACCGAATTTATTTCCTGGAAGTATATAATAACCTTCATGACAGCAACAGGATAGAAAGCATGCACAAACCACCCTTACTTCAATGTTATTAATCAACAACATGAACATGATTTTTTATTCCCATTTCAGATGCTGTAGAAGACAAACTGCCTGTCAACTCAGAGTCTGATCCTAGATGTGTAATCCACTACCTCAGCCTCAAGACTACAATAGAATCTCAGATAATTTTGCTCAGTGATAAGAGTTACAGAAAGCTTTTGGAATGCAAGAAAATTCGAGAAGGACTGAGTGAAGATGAGAGCCACGCTAAGCAGTGTGAGTCTATTCCAATCCCATGCTATGATTCTAAGAGAGATGGTTACCACAGACCTTGTTACATGGAGTTTATGAAAGCAAAAATAATCAACAAATGTAAACGTGATAAAGAAAATAACAATGAAAAGCTAGAATCTCAATCCCATTCCAAATGTGACCTAGAGAATGGTGATGAAACATTGGAATCTCAATCTCATTCCAAACGTGACCTAGAGAATAGCGACGAAACATTAGAATCTCAATCCCAGTCCAAACGTGACCTAGAAAATAGTAACGAAACATTGGAATCTCAATTCCCGTCCAAACATGATCTTGAGAATAATAATGAAACAATGGAATGTCAATATCAGTCCAAACATGATCTAGAGAATAGTAATGAAACATTGGAATTTCAATCCCAGTCCAAACTTGACCTAAGGAATGATGATTTAACTGTACTTCTGATCAAGAGCGAACAATTAATAAAAAAGAAAATTCAGATACGAAAAAACAAAATGAATATGAAAAAGAAAATAGAATTGAAAAATCAAAATCCCGAGTACAACCCAAGTATGACTCGGTGAATAAGGAAAAGAAATTGGATTTTAAAGCTCAATCAAAATATGACATCGTAAACAACAGTGATAAAGCAGACAGTCGAGCTCAACACAAATATGGCCTTATAAACAAGATAAATCTTGAATTACAGTCCAAGTACAATGTCATAGCTAAGTGGGAAGAATCAAACTCGAAATGCAACCCAATCTAACTTATTAAAACAAAATAAAAAAGCTGGATCCCACAACCCTATCCAAATATAACCTGGTAAATGAAGGAAAACAGAAGCCAGAGTTTCAAGCCCGACCCAAGTATGACCGAGCATACGAAAACAGAAAGATAGACCCAAGAATGCAACAGAAATACGAGCAGGTAAACAGAAGCGAGAAGTCACGGATTCAATCTCAAGCCACATGTATCCAAGAACATCGTTTTAAGGAGTCAAACTCTCAAGTTAGGTCAACAGAGCACCATGTGAACATGAAGGATGACTCAAGCACTAGAGGTGAGCCTGAACACAAGCAAGATAATTATTACAAAGCATTTGGCCCTACACACCAATCAACACACAATAATTCTAATATTGAGGACCAATCAAGATGGAACAAAGAAAACTACAACACACAGTCAAAACAAAGTTCCAGATACAAGCATCAAGAAACTCTCAATGGTATTCCAAATGCTCAACTCCAGTTCACATGCACTAATGATCATGATTTGCCAGAACTAATTAACCAGCCTCAGTCCAAACACATCCAAGTCAAGAATGACAAATCATTAGCTCTATCTCAATCCACATATCAACAGGAAAACAATGACTTGCAAGTCACAGATAATCAAGAAAGTTATGAAAAGTTGCAATTTACTTGTAAAGAAGAAAGCAATGATGACTCAAATCTTGTATTCCAATCCAGTGATAAAAAAGAAACTGATGGACTACAATCCACATGCAAACAAGAATATGACGACTCTCAATCCACAGATAAACAAAAAAATAATGAGTCACAATTCACATGTGATGAAAATTGTACAATGTTTCGTGAACCCCAACACACATGTGAGGACTATGAATCCTTGTCACCAACATGTGAAAATGAAGAATCCCAATCAACATGTGAAAACAATGACAAATTGTATCTTCCATCCCAGTCCATAAATAGAGAGAGTGTGATGAATCACAATCCACATTTGAACAAGAAAACAATGATGACTCACAATCGGAAAGTAAACAGGGAAACAATGACAACATTCAACCTACAAGTGAAACAAGAAAAAATATTGAACTGCAGTTTACAATGAATTCCAAACCACATATGAAGAAAACAATAAGGTGTATCCTGACTCCCAATCCACAAGTGCACAACTAACTGATGAATTCACAATCCAAAGATGAACAAGAAAATGAATGTCAATTCAATAATCAAGAAAATGAATCCCAATCCAATGATGAACATGAAAATGAATCCCCAATCTATGATGAACAAGAAAGTAATCCCAATCTATGATGAACAAGAAAGTGAATCCCATCCAATGATGAACACAA
>WNGS01000690.1:6820938-6840761 GCA_020271785.1 Procambarus virginalis | reverse complement strand
CAATCAACATCTAATTGATCACAATAACTCAATCAACCCCTCACTGCAATGAATTGGGTTTGGTCACCATACAGTTTGTTAAATCAAGGTTGTACTGCACATAGTATTACCTTTGGGTTATCTGAGAGTATATTTACATGTGTATTGCCTCTCAGTGTTCTGGGAGATTTTGTGTATGTGTTACCTTGGGATGGTCTGAGAGCTGCTGGACACAATCCATCATCTCTGGGGAGCGTCGCGATTTGACGCCATATCCTGCACACTCACTGCCATCCTTGCTGCTGCTTCTACTGTCTTTCTGTAAACACAAATAGCACATCACTTCCCACCTGTCCTCTCTTGTATTACGTACAGTAAGGGTACTAATAGTCTTCCATCTTCATCATGTATGATTGGCCTCTGTTATGAATAATTTATGTGTAATTTAATGAATTATGGTAATCTTGGAGATACTGTACAGTACACTGTAAATGGTGTATAATGTTCACAGTTATATTAACCATTCCTTAAGTGTGTGGTGGTAAAGATAAGAGCTCTGGATGAGCATGTGTAAAGTTTATGGCTTCATCAGGTACAGGACAATTCAATGAGTTTTATTGCCCTTTGGATGAAAAACTATAATCTGATGTCTGTCCTACAATGTTGCTTGTGCGCTATTCCCCCATATGCGCGTTACATTGCACCTTTTAAAGAAATGGTCCTAGATTAAAGTTTTCCAATTTTATCAGTACAGTATTTTAAGGCTTGATGAGATCAAGACAGTCACATCATGCTTGTAAGTTATTGGTCCCAGGCCCTTACCCTGCTATGAAAGTTGAGTTTTGGGACAATTTTTGTCGCTCTGTCTTATCTTTTTTGAATGCAAGGTCTCTATGCTTGGATATAGTAGTCCAGACAAGGCCCTCAAATGTTTTATACACTTGAATATCCACTTTCGTTTCTTGAAGTAAAGGTTTGTTGTATTATTTCAAGGGTTCAGTTTACTTTTTGCCCATGTCCCATACCTGTTGAGAAGCTTCCAGTAACTGGTGGACTATTACTCCCGGGCCCTAGTCTGTTGCATGGTCATGTTGCACATATGACACTATGCCCTACATGCAAGCAAGGTCTTGCATTTTTAATATTAAAAATTATGATAAGTTTTCTGATCATTTGTGGTGATTGTGTTGATCGTTGTGCAAGGCCTCAATACAGATTTCACTTCTCACTTCTGACTCTTGCCAATAAGAATGTAAATTTACTAGTGTCCACGAATAATGTATCTTGGGCTAAGAAAGTATAAATATGTGAGGGAAAACTCTAGCACCTTACCTGAGGCCTAAATTCAAACATAAATAAATACAAGGCACTCACCCATCGTCGCAGCTTATGAAGAAGAAGAAGATGAGGACCTTGGGCCAGAACCAGCAGCCAGGGCGACTGTAGACCCCCAGCAGGCGGGTCGGGGGAGTGAGAGACCACAGCAGGAGCCAGGTCACCACCACAACACATACCACTTCACTCAGCATCCTGCATCACCATGCACAGTGATACTAGATGCCTCCAACACACACCACTGTAATGGTGCTCAACATTATTATGATGATAAAGTAATTTAGATTGCATACAGTCAAATAGGGAAGGTTCTCTAGAAGCATAGCCAATATTTATGGCAGTACATACTTTAAAGACAGCAGGGGAATGCGGAGTGAGAAAAAGGAGGAGTAGAGAGAGTAGGCATATTAGTGAATAAAGACTAGTGCCAGGGGTAATGACTAAGAGTGGTTGGTAATGTACATTATTGGCAGTAGTTGGTTACATGTAACCAACTACTTCTTGGCACATACTTTAACCAACCATTCCCACCATCTACATATAACCAACCACTCCCAGATATTATATATTATATATATAAAACCGCCACATCTCATGCCAGACCTGTCTCATGAAGCCCACACCAAAAGGACTAACATCAGCAGCATATGCAAGGCTGGCAAACACAAGAACTACCTTCAGAAACTTGTGTAAGGAATCATTTAGACCCTTGTATACCTCATATGTCAGACCAATAATGGAATATGCGGCTCCAGCCTGGAGCCCATATCTAGTCAAACACAAAACGAAGTTACAAGAGGGTTCAGAGGTATGCCACCAGGCTAGACCCCTGAGCGAGAGGTATGACCTACGAAGAAAGATGACTGGAACTAAATCTCACGAGACTGGAAAACAGAAGAGTTTAGGGGAGACATGATCACCACCTCTAACATTCTCAGAGGAATTGACAGGGTAGATAAAGTATTTAGCATGGGTGGTATGCAAACAAGGGGGGTACTGGTGGAAATTTAGTACCCAAATGAGCCACAGGGACGTTAGAAAGAACTTATTCCTGTCAGAGTAGTTAACAAATGGAATGCATTGGACGTGATGTGGTGGAGGCAGACTCCATACAGTTTTAAATGTAGATATGAGAGAGCCCAATAGGTTCAGCCGCTCAGGAATCTGTTCACCAGTTGAATGACAGTGGAGAGGCGCGAACCAGAGAGCCGAAGCTCAACCCCCACAAGCACAACTATGTGAGTACACTTAGTCATGAACATGTTCACAACTGGGAGTGGCTGGTTATAACTTAGAGTTGTGTCCCATCGGCCAACAGGCCTTCTGCAGATTATTCATATGTTCTTACCTTCAGTACCACACTCACTACTACCACACATTCACCTCTACCACCGCCAATAGCTCCTCCACCGCCAGTACCCAACCAGTTACTAATCACTAGCAACAAACCTTCATCTATCTTCATCCCCCACTTGTAATCACCTTCCACACTCCTCCCTACACCCCACCCACCCCCTCCCCTACACCCATCACCCCCTCCCCCTACACCCATCACCCCCTCCCCCCCCCCGCAAACGAACTAGGTGAGTGGAACTAAGTGAGTACACATCATTCTCCACACCAAATCTCATCACGACCTTACACGCCTGTCAGGTGAGGGTCGACCACGTGCCTTTACTAGCTAGGTGAGTGGTCGACCACGTGCCTTTACTAGCTAGGTGAGTGGTCGACCACGTGCCTTTACCAGCTAGGTGAGGGTCGACCACGTGCCTCTACTAGCTAGGTGAGTGGTCGACCACGTGCCTTTACCAGCTAGGTGAGGGTCGACCACGAGCCTTTACTAGCTAGGTGAGTGGTCGACCATAGACCTCGGTCAGACCGCGATAGTCTCCTCTATCTCCCCACTATAGGCTGGCATCCCCAAGTCGGCAGTATTCTAATTTTAAGTGTATGTGAAGAATGTTGACGACCCCCATCCTACCCTCACCCATTATCCAAACTAACCCCAATACCCACGGGAAAAGGTTGGGGGGATAGGCTGGATTTTTGGGTGTTAGAGATAAGACAAGCTCCTGCTATCGCTATCTCGGAGACAGCATCTTCGATAAGGCATTGTTATCCTGACTGGCTGTTTCCGCTGGCTACTGCACAACATATACATGTAAAAATATCAACATAAATTATATTACATATCACGATGCACCATAATTCCAATACAAAGTTAATGAAAGACATAATAAATCAGAGTTAATATATGAGCGAAAAACGGACGACGAGTGTTTTAAATAGGCTTCAACTGGGCGAAAAATTTACAGATACAACAACACTTTTAATTCATTTGTGCAAACTAAGTTGAGAGTATGAATAATCTGACACAAAGGTGTAGTTGTTAGAAAGCAGGAAACAATTCAAATTGAATGGTAAAGATATGATGGGGCCAGAGTCACGAAGCAGTTACGCAAGTACTTACGAACGTGTACATCTTTTCCTCAATCTTTGGCGGCTTTGTTACATTTATTAAACAGTTACAAGCATGAAAACTTCCCAATCATCTTTGTTATTGTTATAAACAGCCTCCTGGTACTTCGGAGCTCATTAACTGTCTAATAATTGTAACCAAAGCCGCCAAAATTGAGAAAAGATGTACAGGTTTCGTAAGTACTTGCGTAACTGCTTCGTCAATCTGGCCCCATGTATGGAGTGTGAAGGTCAATAAACCACAAGACTGAGATGGTCTAGTCCTGATGAATGAATGTGTAGGAATGTGGTGAAGAGTGTATTCAGCCAATGTAAGGATCGTGAAACTGACACTGTCCCGTCTCTGTTTTGGGTCCTCTGGTAGGTTAAGATAAGGACACTTTAGTACCACAGTTCTTGACGTTGGGAACCCTTAGGAGGCCGGCTGCCTAGCGTAGCCTTGACGCGCTGAACCTCCCACAATATGTTTACTTCATATTTTATTTTTTTTAGTGTCGCAAGTTGGCAAAAGCAAGAAAATTCATACTTGGGGTAAATGTGTCTCAACGCTTGCTGGCTTATACCCACTTTTGTTGCTGCCTCACTGCTCGTGTTGTGACCCCACACACACTGTGGGTACTGTGTGACCCCACACACTCACTGTGGGTACTGTGTCACCCCACACACGCACTGTGGTACTGTGTGACCCCACACACTCACTGTGGGTACTGTGTGACCCCCCCACCACTGTGGGTACTGTGTGACCCCACACACTCACTGTGGGTACTGTGTGACCCCACACAACGTCACTGTGGGTACTGTGATCGACACTCCTGTGGGTACTTGAGATTTTACACGTTTTGTATAATACAATAAGGTTTCATAGTACACTTGGCTTCGTTCTTGGCTCACTATCGGGGATCCCGAGTTCGACTTGCGGGCCGGAGAGAAATGGATGGGCACGTTTCCTATCGCCTAATGCTTCTGTCCACCTAGCAGTTAAAAAGATACCCGGGAGTTAGGGGTTTTGTATTATGTTGCAAAGACAACCTATGCTGCTAACCTTTGGCCTAATACACGCTATCGTACTTAGATGCCTAATATAGTACATATATTTGCTGTACTAGGCTAGGAATATTTAATGAAATTAAAGAGCAATGAAGTTCCCTGTTCAATTTGTAGAAAGCCATTTGGGGATTTAAGAGACATGAAAATTTTGCAAGTTGTAAAATTCCATTTGGTGTAAGCATTTACACTGACTCCTCTCCCACTCACCCCCCATCTCCCAGCTTAAAAACCATTCGTGAACAAATCACGAGCTAACAGTGTTTCAAGGATATACTTGCCTAACCCTCATCTTGGTTCGTGAGGCTGGATTCTGGCTGGATACAACAGCTTATTTTATTCATTACAATGCATCATTCTGGTAACTGTCGAGATGGTCGAGGGAGCCGGTCGGCCGAGCGGACAGCACACTTGGACTTATGATCCTGTGGTCCCGGGGTTCGATCCCGGGCGCCGGGAGAAACAATGAGCAGAGTTTCTTTCATCCTATGCCCCTGTTACCTAGCAGTAAAATAGGTACTTGGGTGTTAGTCAGGGGGCGAGGACCGGGCCGCGGGGACACTAAAAGCCCCTAAATCATCTAAGCTAACCTCAAGATGGTATCCCCCACAGGCATTCTGGAAGCTTGCCCTGTCATATCACGTGACTGACTTGTGACAGTCACGTGGGATATCAAGATTAGATGAAACATCAGAGATAAATGCGTCCAGCCAATCAAAGTGCGGGTCCATTTGTTTCTTGTGAGTCGCATTTTGACGTATACTCTACCTAAGGCTAGAATTGTCTGCAGAAAATGGTAGCGGCACGCGAAATTAACATACTGTCCTGTTTTCTGTTTGGGTCCTCCGGTAGGTTAGGATAAGGGCACTTTAGGACGACCGGAACGGTTTTCTGAAACTTCCTCAAACTCTCTTAAAGTTTTTTGTTTTTGTTTTTTTACCTTAATTACTGTAATGCTCAACTTTTCATAATATAGTAACATCCTAACATGAACACACAAACAATTACAAAATAATTAATTTGAATAATTATACAATCTAAGGTTTTCAAATATGCTTTTAAAAATATAAAATTTCACAAATTGTTCATTTGGTGTTATTATGGTCCAATAATAGCATATGAACTTTCCTTTTTACTTTATAAATTAGTTTGGCAGTATAGTTTACTGTAAAAAAAAAATCGTTAATAGGGCATTTTATATGGGCACAAATTAGACAAAAAATAATTTATATCTTTCAAGTTTTGCGTTTATGAAAAAAAAAACAACTCAGGATTGTAAAACCAAGAACGTTGGAAATAATATGTAATAATAGTGAGAATCGATCAGAAACACATATGTAGTGACGAGTATACATTCCCTAAGGTGGAGACGCTACAACAACATCAGATTATAAGCAAAGGAGAAAAAAAATCCCCCAAAAATAATCCCCTCCCCCCCAAAAAAAAATGGTGCAAATAACAGATATTGGCATTGGGCAATGTATTTATATGGTATATATAGCAAAATACAGCATAATAAAATACTTACTCATTATTTGTGTTATTATGTATTACTCAGTAATGCTAGAAAGACACCAGCTTCATATCCACTTTGTGAACCCTCTTTACTACGTTGTTATAGATTCAGCTACTGGGACCAAAAAATTCCAAGTAGCACGGGCTATGGTGAGCCCGTAGTGGACTTACCTGGCACAGGAGCGGTGCTGTCCTCTTTACTACTATTCTTTGTGTGTCGGGCAGGTGCTTGCATCTCTATTACTGCATTATTCCTCAGTTCAGTTTTAATAGAAGCTGTTCTCCTTATCAGCACGATTTTTTGTAATATTCGTATAAAATCCATTTTTTAACTATTGGAATGAAATTTTTACGACGCTGATGCCAAGTAATTGGAGATTTGTATAACATTTCAAGTAATTTTCATATTCGAATATTGTTTTAGTTTTTCTGGCTGCGTTAGTAGAACAGCCGTTGGGAAAGGTTATGAGGACGGGGTGGTGGGCGCGGGTCAACAGGCACACAGGTTGTGTGGAAGAGTGAGCCAGCTGGCCTCCGGACACACCCACCCAAGCTAAACTTCACCTGCTAGGCTAGGGCGAAGAGTAATGGCCAGGCGTCCGTATTTTGGGTTCTTAGATGGGTGTCCGGGAAGAATTTATAAATAAATAAGATGTCCAGATTTTACTATTAGTGAACCAGTTTTTTTTTCCCCACACAAGAGTTCATGGTTCGAGAAAGAGTGAATGTTAGTGATTCGAGTCATTCACGTTCAGTTTCGTGCAAAGTATAACGTTTACTGATTATTGTCAGAAAAATATATTCGTATTTTTCTGAGTCCGTACCATACCCCGGAAGTGTTCTCCCCGAAACAACAAAACGAAAGTGTAAATTCAGTACATGACTAAAGACGAAAGCCTCAAGTTTGCTCGAACTGAAAGCTTGCTGCTTACTGTACCTATGTCCTAAGTCACCTGAAGGCCACTCTCTCTCGAGCGGCCTCGGCGGGGGACAGGAAGCCGTTGGCTTATCAAAGGTCCTCAAAATAAAAAATATTTATATTCACATCTGATAAAAAAAAGGATGTATGGGTACATGAACAAGAAAACTTAAAAAAGGTGAAATGAAAGAATTCAGGGGAAAAAATATATATATATAGACCAAAAACGTAGGCAGTTTCATGACGTGTCGTGCCGAGAGGTAATTTAAGGGCTATTTTGGCTGGATCAGCGCTCACCAGTTACGCCTCACTAAATGCCCATGTATGTAGTTGTCTATTAATACAACGCCTCCACCGCCTTACAATTAAATTGGGACTCGAGCATATTTCGCGGTTAACTTGGGAAAAGGTTCAGTATTTGTTTTGTGGATAATTGTGGCCACGCGCACCGCAGAAACAAGCCATTAACCTCGTCATTTGTCTGTACCTAGAGATGATTTCTACCTTTAGTTTCAAATGTTGGTGTTCGCCCTCAGTAATGTTGGTGTTCGCCCTCAGCAATGTTGGTGTTCGCCCTCAGTAATGTTGGTGGTTCGCCCCATCCTCTACTCTATCCAATCTTTCTGCTCTCCCATGTCTTGCTTGCATGAAAGGTAACACTTTGAGAACACTGCTCCCATGTTCCTTTGGGTACTTCCCTACAGACAATTGGACGGATTATTAAGGCCACCTCAGTAGTTTACTGGCCAACCAGCAAGTGTACTTTAGTCCTGACACACTCCAGGACTAACAATCTTGACCAAAGAAAATACGGAAGGCCTAGAGATCTACACTAACCTAACATCGCCCCTACCCGGCGATGAGCAGTGGTGGTGTTCCAGAGGCACATAATGGCTTCAGAACTGGATACAATCTTCGTTTGGCTAAGTTACAATCGTAATTACCTAAGTGCTGTTACATGTTACCAGTCTCCGTGGTGTAGTGGTAATACACTCGTCTGGCGTTCCGCGAGCGCTTTATCATGGGTTTGTATCCTGGCCGGGGAGATTTACTGGGGCGCAAATCCTTAACTGTAGCCTCTGTTTAGGGAGCCGGTCGGCCGAGCGGACAGCACGCTGGACTTGTGATCCTGTGGTCCCGGTTCGATCCCGGGCGCCGGCGAGAAACAATGGGCAGAGTTTCTTTCACCCTATGCCCCTGTTACATAGCAGTAAAATTGGTACCTAGGAGTTAGTCAGATGTCACGGGCTGCTTCCTGGGGGTGGAGGCCTCGTCGAGGACCGGGCAGCGGGGACACTAACAGCCCCGAAAACATCTCAAAATAACCTCAAGATCTCAAGATAACCCCTAGATATCTTTCTTTATCAGAATTCTTTAAAGATTTCTGACACAATTTATAGGTTATGTGGGGTCTAAGTTCTCCTATTTCACATTCTATAACATGGTTATTTATTCACATTAATCGTGTGCTAGTTTCAGTGATTTTGATGTTAGAGTGGTCAGCTAGTTACAAAGATGAGCAAGCCATGGTAACAGATCCCATGAGCCACCCACACCAGAAACCAATACCTATTTGATATTCCAAAAGTACGACTTAATCAAACTAGAAATGCTCTACAAATCAAGGGACCCAGAATGTGGAATGACCTTCCCAATCATGTTAAAGACTGTACCTCTCCCAGGTACAGTCTCCCAACCAGTTCAAGATAAAAAACCTAAATACTACCTAATAAACTCCATGTAACCTACCTCACCCCTAATGTCAACTCATGTCTTACTATTTTAAACAATGCTGTTTGTTGACCAACTTGTATAATTGCTATTTTCTGCCATGATTCCCTCCCTTTTTATTTTTATTTTTTCGACACAATTTATACTTAAGCTCAATTACTATTAAGTTTAGTCTAAGTGTCCCCCCCCCCCCTCACCTTGCCCGAAACGCTGTGCATACTAGTGGCTTTAGGTATTGTATGTACTACTTCTATCTTTAAATCCAACATTCTGATCGGGGAGAAAACAAACCAGGAGTGGGGGGACCTTAAATTATTAACTAATGTTTACAGAGAAATTGCTGTACCACAATATCCAAGTAGGCGTGTAACATGGCTGAGTAGCATGCCAGTACTGCAAAGATGCACTAAGGGAAATAAGTCATAGGACATTAACCGTGTCTAGTGCCAGCTAGCCGAAGCAATGTTGCAGTACTCGCAATCAGCTTAAAGCTATAATTAAAACAATGCCAGAGATAATTGAGTGGCACAGCCAGTACAGTATGTATAAATATATTCTGTATACACAGAGGGCATAGAATAGTTACTAGTTCCCAGGGGTATCGATATGCTAGTGCCTAGTACATTTAAAGTCTGCAACCCCAAACTTGCACACATGTGAGCACTTGACATATGGTAAGTAGCCCACCTGCTGTACCACAATATAAGAGCAGGCATGTAACACCTCTGAGTAGAATGCCAGTACGGCAAAGATGCAACTAAGGAATAAGTCATAGGACATTAACCGTGCCTAGTGGCAGCTAGCCGAAGCAATGTTGCAGTACTCGCAATCAGCTTAATGCTATAATTAAAAACAATTCAAGAGATAATTGAGTGGCACAGCCAGTATAGTATGTAGAAATATATTCTGTATACACAGAGGGCATAGTATAGTTAATAATTTCCAGGGGGAAGGATATGCTAGTGCCCAGTACATGTAAAGTCTGCAACCCCAAACTTGCACTACAAGTGAGCACTTGACATATGGTAAGTGCTGCGGGCAGCCCTAGACTTGGGGATCCGGCGCAGCACCCCCCCATCGGGGAGAAAACAAACCAGGAGTGGGGGGACCTTAATTTATTAACTAATGTTTACAGAGCAATTGCTGTACCACAATATCCAAGTAGGCGTGTAACATGGCTGAGTAGGCATGCCAGTACGGCAAAGATGCACTAAAGGAAATAAGTCATAGGACATTAACCGTGTCTAGTGCCAGCTAGCCGAAGCCATGTTGCAGTACTCGCAATCAGCTTAAAGCTATAATTAAAACAATGCCAGAGATAATTGAGTGCAACAGCCAGTACTGTATGTATAAAATATATTCTGTTACACAGAGGGCATAGAATAGTTACTAGTTTCCAGGGGTAACGATATGCTAGTGCCTCGTACATGTAAAGTCTGCAACCCCAAACTTGCACACAAGTGAGCACTTGACATATGTTAAGTAGCTGCACTGCTGTACCACAATATAAGAGAAGGCATGTAACAAGTCTGAGTAGAATGCCAGTACTGCAAAGATGCAACTAATGGGAATAAGTCAGAGGACATTAACCGTGCCTAGTGGCAGCTAGCCGAAGCAATGTTGCAGTACTCGCAATCAGCTTAATGCTATAATTAAAACAATGCCAGAGATAATTGAGTGGCACAGCCAGTATAGTATGTAGAAATATATTCTGTATACACAGAGGGCATAGTATAGTTAATAATTTCCAGGGGTAATGATATATGCTAGTGCCCAGTACATGTAAAGTCTGCAACCCCAAACTTGCACTACAAGTGAGCACTTGACATATGGTAAGTAGCTGCGGGCAGCACTAGACTTGGGGATCCGGCGCAGCACCCCCCCATCGGGGAGAAAACAAACCAGGAGTGGGGGGACCTAATTTATTAACTAATGTTTACAGAGCAATTGCTGTACCACAATATCCTAGTAGGCGTGTAACATGGCTGAGTAGCATGCCAGTACTGCAAAGATGCAGCTAAAGGAAATAAGTCATAGGACATTAACCGTGTCTAGTGCCAGCTAGCCGAAGCAATGTTGCAGTACTCGCAATCAGCTTAAAGCTATAATTAAACAATGCCAGAGATAATTGGGTGGCACAGCCATGTACTGTATGTATAAAATATATTCTGTATACCAGAGGGCATAGAATAGTTACTAGTTTCCAGGGGCAATGATATGCTAGTGCCTAGTACATTTAAAGTCTGCAACCCCAAACATTGCACACAAGTGAGCACTGACATATGGTAAGTACGCAACTGCTGTACCACAATATAAGAGCAGGCATGTAACACCTCTGAGTAGAATGCCAGTACTGCAAAGATGCAACTAAGGGAATAAGTCATAGGACATTAACCGTGCCTAGTGGCAGCTAGCCGAAGCAATGTTGCAGTACTCGCACTCAGCTTAATGCTATAATTAAAAACAATGCCAGAGATAATTGAGTGGCACAGCCAGTATAGTATGTAGAAATATATTCTGTATACACAGAGTGCATAGTATAGTTAATATTCCAGGGGTAATGATCTGCTAGTGCCCAGTACATGTAAGGTCTGCAACCCCAAACTTGCACTACACGTGAGCACACTTGACATATGGTAAGTAGCTGCTGCGGGCAGCCCTAGACTTGGGGATCCGGCGCAGCACCCCCACTCCGCAGGCCAGCGAAGCCGGTCCACAGCTGGTGCAAACAGTGTATACATACTATATAGAGGATACCTGATCAACCAGTCTGTGACTCATACTCAGGCTGGCGAGCAGCCGGTCCAACAAGCCTGGTTGATCAGTCCAGCAAACCAGGAGGCCTGGTTCGACTGACCGGTGCCGCGGACGTCTAGCCCCGTGAGCCACCTCAAGGTATTCATAGCAAGGTAAGGATCCTAATTTGGAATATTTTTCTAATATATTTCGTAATTTGATTTTTATAAAACATTTGGGACACAATAAATTTTAGTGAATCTAAATTAATATAAGAAGGCTACAATAAAACTACATTACACTGAATACAGCCAGCATTGAATCTAATATAACATTGATTCTGAATCTAGCCAACTGGACCTTTCCCAGCGAAGTTGAAACGAATACTTTCATATAACTGCCGGCTTTTAGCGAACACTTTAAGAGTTTACATTTATCCTGCTGAAGTGTTTAGGTAAATATTTAAAACTGTGACGAATGCTCAAATGGTGGGGGAGGAGGGAGGGATGAGACGGGAGGGAGGGGGAGGGAGGGGGAGAGAGGAGGGAGGGGAGGGAGGGAGGGGGAGGGGAGGAGGGAGAGAGGGAGAGAGAGAGAGGGAGGAGAGGAAAGGGGGGAGGGAGAGAGATCTCTGGCAGTGAAGGAGTCACGTCACTAGACACAATTATACACTTAGGTCCACGATATATGATATATCTTCGCATACGTATTGGATTAACGAAGCAATGTGCTTTACAATTAACACCGCGTACAGGAAGAGAGCATCAGTGTGTGTGTGGGGTGACCGCTGGCACGCTGGACAGTAAATATTTACACAGTGGATCAGTCATGTGTCAGATAAGCCCACTACGGGCTCACCATAGCCCGTGCCCGTGCTACTTGGAACTTTTTGTTCCCAATAGCTGAATCTTAAACAACATTCAAGTCGGTACAATTTCGACACAAGTCGCCTCAATATTTACAAGTCACATAGTAACTGCCACGGAACAATAATAAACTAAAAATTATAGTATAGATCTTTATAGAATATAGACTTAAGAGTAACCCACAACAGTTGCCTAATTCCTGGCCACCTATTTACTGCTAGGTGAACCGAGGCATTAGGTGAAAAGGAACGTGCCCAATCATTTCTATCCCGCCGGGAATGGGCCTGGGATCCCAGATTTTAAATCGAGAACAAAGTACTGCGAGATCCGTTAGTGAAGTGACGCATTTTGGAAAAACGTGTGCTGGGTATCCTTGCATTAGAAAAACGTGTGCTGGTATCCTTGTATTTAGAAAACGGGTGCTGGTATCCTTGCATTTAGAAAACGGGTGCTGGTATCCTTGCATTTAGAAAACGGGTGCTGGTATCCTTGTATATAGAAAACGGGTGCTGGTATCCTTGTATTTAGAAAACGGGTGCTGGTATCCTTGTATATAGAAAACGGGTGCTGGTATCCTTGTATTTAGAAAACGAGTGCTGGTATCCTTGTATTTAGAAAACGGGTGATGGTATCCTTGTATTTAGAAAACAGGTGTCATTATTCCGCATTTAGTAAACGAGCTGTTATACCACATTTAGAAAACGGGATGTTATACCACATGTAGGAATCGGTTTAATTGTTATATCACATTTAGAAAACGGCTGCTGGCTATGCTGCATTTAGAAATGTAAACTGCTTTGCACAGAAACTGTTGTGGGGCCCCTTCTTTAACTATTTGTGATATAAAAAGACTATTGACATTGCATGTATGTATGTATGTATGTATGTATGTATGTATGTATGTATGTATGTATGTATGTATGTATGTAGTATGTATGTATGTATGTATCCGTTCCAGCACCCCCCTACGGGATGGGTATCGGTGCATAATAATGACTAAACAAAAAGCTAGTCCGAGGTCACGTGATTGATTGATGAAGATTAAGCCACCCAAAAGGTGGCACGGGCATGAATAGCCCGTAAGTGGTGGCCCTTTTGAGCCATCGTCAGTATCAATAGATGATACTGGAGATCTATGGAGGTGCGACTGCACTCTGCGTGACGGGAGATGTCTCCCGTGCTGCGAGGTCACGTGTCAGTTTACCCAATAAGTAATGATCAAACCTCAGCGCCAAGCTGCGGGGAGGGAGAGGGCCGGGTTTATGTTTTTGTGAAAGGTGGTGCAGTAGTTAGACGCTAGATGAGGTATTGTGAAAGCCGCTATCGTTTCAGGCGGGGGAGAGAACGAGCGCGCGTGTCAAGAGGATATCTTCAAGATACGAGGACATGTTGGGGTGGATATCTTCACGGGCGGTCATATGCCAGGGAGGGCCAAAGACAGTGCAGGGCGGAGAAGGAAGACGGGACCCCAAGTCAGAGGCGCCACACAGTGGATGAAGTAGCGCGGTAAAACAGAGGCAATACGACACACCGCTCCTGTGCCGGGTAAGTCCACTACGGGCTCACCATAGCCCGTGCTACTTCCCCCGCTCCTGTGCCAGGTAAGTCCACTACGGACTCACCATAGCCCGTGCTACTTCCCCCGCTCCTGTGCCAGGTAAGTCCACTACGGACTCACCATAGCCCGTGCTACTTCCCCGCTCCTGTGCCAGGTAAGTCCACTACGGGCTCACCATAGCCCGTGCTAGTTGCCCCGCTCCTGTGCCAGGTAAGTCCACTAGGGGCTCACCATAGCCCGTGCTACTTGCCCCACTCCTGCGCCAGGTAAGTCCACTAGGGGCTCACCATAGCCCGTGCTACTTGCCCCACTCCTGTGCCAGGTAAGTCCACTAGGGGCTCACCATAGCCCGTGCTACTTGCCCACTCCTGTGCCAGGTAAGTCCACTAGGGGCTCACCATAGCCCGTGCTACTTGCCCCGCTCCTGTGGTGGGTAAGCTACGAACTCACCATAGCCCGTGCTTCTTGCCCAGCTCCTGTGCCAGGTAAGCTACGAACTCACCATAGCCCGTACTACTTGGAACTTGTTCCGAGTAGCTGAATCTATAACAACAACAGAGGCAATACGACGGGCAGGGAAGATAGGGAAGGTGAAGCTCACCCAGTGTATATATAACCTCAGCACCAGTCATCGTTACCATAAATAACTCGGTGCTTCACCCATAGACCCAAAAAACATGGTTCTTGCTGAGGGCGGTATACCATAACCTCTCCTGCTATCATGTAACCACCTACCTACTATCATATAACCATCCTCGAAAAATGTGGGATGGGGAGGTGGATCTTTGACAAGCCGCTGGCTTCCTGTTTCCATCGAGGCCACTAGGGTAATTCAGGTAAACTTAGATATGTTTAACGTGCCTCTAAAATAAATAAAAAAATTGTAATAATCATACCGTTTATCACAAGAATGTGCAGGCGAGGAGTCACAATAACGTGGCTAAAGTATGTTGACCAGAGCACACACTAGAAGGTGAAGGGACGACGACGTTTCGGTCCGTCCTGGACCATTCTCACAATCGACTTGAGAATGGTCCAGCACGGACCGAAACGTCGTCGTCCCTTCACCTTCTAGGTGTGGTCTGGTCAACAAAAGAATGTGTGTACAAGGAACATAAGAGTAATACTGTACAGTTGTAAGGACAGGAGCTACACATACTAATAAAGCCAATATTACGCAAAGCGTTTCCCGCAAATATTTGATCCTCATTAAATTAAATATATGTACGGCATTTTTTCCGAATCTTCTAATTTTAAACCTTATGAAGGCCGGGGCTGGCAGCTGCGTTAAAGAAAACGGGCGGTGGATGTTACCTTTCACCGGTTTATTAATGAGGAAAAAAACGAGTGTTGGATGCCACATTTCACTTACAAGCTCTTAACTGCGGTAAAAAAATAAGCAAAATGCAGACAAACGGCCAGTGTTTACACTGGAAGTTTGTACTTAACATCTGAACTACGTTCAGAACTTAAGGCTTCAGAACTTATTAATTCGATCGATATATAAATACATGTCGATCAATCTAGGCCGTCTGCTACTACATTATTTATAGGGTTAGAAGTTCACTACGGGCTCACTATAGACCGTGCTACTTGGAGCTTTGTTCCAAGTAGCTGAATTTAAAACAACAACAACCTACTACATCCCTGCCTACCCCTACATGCGCCTAAGGTTTCACCTCCCACCTATCCCTGCCTAGTCCCTTCCACCATGTTGCCTCCCCTACCACCCACAGCCGTCCCCTGGCGTCCCTGTCAGGCAGCGCATTCTGGCGTCAACCTCCCACTGAGTCACCTGTTTTTTATATTCTTGTCTGGCAGCCAGGAATATAGAACAGGAGGACAGAGGAGGAGAAAGAGGAAAGAAAGAGATCACGGGAAAGGAAGAGGAAGAGAGGTGTAAAAAGAGCACACAAGGAGATACTTGCGAGTGACGTGAGTGTACCCATACCCCTGTAAGGTGACTGAAGATGTTAAGTCATGAAAGACTAACCGAGCCTAGTACTAGTCCATGTGCAACTAAGCCACAGGAAGAATTCCCTCCCTACCTCAATGTATTTCACCAAGACCAAGTTTCCTCAACCCAGATTAGAGTTCGTGGGGATATGCAATTATAGACAGGTATAGTCACCACGACTGTACATGTGATGCAGCATTTGGGAAGGTCAACGTAGAGTCGTTGGTGCAAGCGTCGATTCTATTTGTTGATGTTTCCAAGTCTTTGCAGCACTTGCGAATACTATTGATGTTAGCGAAGAAAAACGATGTTTTTTTCTTCGCTGTTGGTGGTGTTTTTCCTCCACGACACTCTTGAGCGACGAGATGTCGTGTAGCACTGGAGATATATTTATTGTTCACGAGTCGGGTTCTAATTTGACAACTAGCCTCTCTCACAGGACCAGACATGTTAACCAATGACGACACGAGTGTCACACAGCCACACGTGTCATGTGACACAGCCACACGTGTCATGTGACACAGCCACACGTGTCATGTGACATAGCCACACGTCATGTGACACAGCCACACGTG
Source organism: Procambarus virginalis (assembly GCA_020271785.1). Classification (NCBI taxonomy): domain Eukaryota; kingdom Metazoa; phylum Arthropoda; class Malacostraca; order Decapoda; family Cambaridae; genus Procambarus; species Procambarus virginalis. The sequence continues at coordinate 6,824,068 of WNGS01000690.1, read as the reverse complement.
TCATGTGACACAGCCACACGTGTCATGTGACACAGCCACACGTGTCATGTGACACAGCCACACGTGTCATGTGACACCGCCCACACGTGTCATGTGACACAGCCACACGTGTCATGTGACACCGCCACACGTGTCATGTGACACAGCCACACGTGTCATGTGACACCGCCACACGTGTCATGTGACACAGCCACACGTGTCATGTGACCACAGCCACAGTAACAACTGCTGCAGGCTTTCCTTGCATCTCTATCTTTACTGCATCACAAATTGAGTTTCAGTGAGGAAGAAGGTAGAAAGGGGGCGAGGCTATGGCACTGGCTGAGGCCCAAACGTTCTCGTCTCTCTCTTCCCCGGTACTAAATTTGTGGCAAGTTAGATCTTCCTCCTCACATACATGTGTTGTGTCCACGGTGGATCCCACGCTTTATTTTATATTAAATGTGAACAAAATCACGAAATTTTGCAACTGCTTTCCATCTTTTCCAGTATTGTGACTTATGCGTCGACGCCAGATATGTCACGTAAAAAAGATGAACAATAGTGAATCAAATTGAGAATAATAAGCAATGAGAAAGAATAATAAGGAGACAGAGAAAGCAGGTGGAAGCAATAAATAAAAGGCGGCGCCAAGCCGGGAAGAGGCCGGTGGAAGTTGCAGAAGTTGACGCAACAGCAGGAAGTGTGGGCAGCGGATGGCTTCAGGATAGCACTTGAATCCTGGCAACAGTGGGAGGCGGTTGTGTCTAGGTGACGCATCACCATGCCCCCCCCCCACCCACCCTCTTGTGTACTCTGATGACTCTCAACCTCCAAATTTATAATGAACTACCATAATTGACAAACTGGACATGTATATGAGTGGGATTTAGTGGTTGTAAATAGCTGCTGCCTCGTATGGGCCAATAGGCCTTCTGCAGTTACCTTTGTTCTTACGTTCTTATTAGCCAAGGAGGTGTTGCTCCCGCTCTGGAAGGCTGTGGTATAGTAGTCATTTATGGACCTGTACTGGTGGTGCTTAAGGAAGCATGTACTGGTAGTGTTTACACCACAAGGAGCTGGCATCTCTTGACAGGCATCAACTCACGTGCTTGCTCAAGCAGGTTGACTTTAAGAAAGCATACTGATCAATCATGCCACTTTGAGCCTTTCTTCTTTCCTCCTGCAATTTGGAAAGCTGTGTTTTCTTGAGTGTCATTGTAGTGGTGGTCTCTGACAACCTTAATAGCAATCTTAGTATTCAGCGCCTTGATCCGTCTATAATGCCACAAGACTGAGTTCTTGTCGCAAGTTCGATGTTTTGGTTGGGTTTAGTACTCCAAAAAGATTGTCATAGCTATGTTTTGTAGCTTTGGAGCTTTTACATTGTTTGAGGGATACGTAAACACTACGACGGAGCCAACATTTGCAGTTTACATAATTTTAACAAGTACATCAATAGAAGCTCCGCGTCCATTCTCGGACACGAGTCGGAGGCCCCCGAGACGACTATTACATGTCCCTACGAGTTGATCAAGCTCCTCTTTCCTGCCCTCACTAGAGCTGACAGTAAGGTATCAATAGTTTACCCATTCCCGAACTTCACAATTTGCAGGTCTACGTTTTCCCCTCTTGTGATGATAGTACGATATTGTCTTATTTATGGAGAGAGTGAAGACAAGTTCAGTACATTTCCTACCAAGGAGCTGAATGAACTGCTTCAACATGACGAGGGTTTCTATCGACACCATTTGCATATCTCACTTGAACTCCTTCCGGAAACTCGATATTAGACATTCATTAAACACTTTAATGTTTTCATCAACCCCCCACCCCCCTTTTACATCCTTGGCTATGATTGGTTGGCCATACTCGTCGTCACTGTAATGACCTTATTGTCCTGATCCTTCTGTCACTGTACCGCAGGATCTGTTCCCCACTCCTGCAGGGAGGGAAGAGGTGAGGATGCCGCATCACTTCCACATAAGTTCTTCAGCCTTACCCCTCCCCCCCCCACCCCCGGGTCTTCGTGTGGGGCAGGTCGTGCTTGGCTTCCCCGTCAGCTTTCCGGATTTGTGCTCTCACGCATCTTGCAGATGTTTCTCTTCAGATGGAGCTAGTGAAGCCAGGCCTTTGTCTCCCCCCCCCCCTCTTCTCTTCCCTGACTACTAGACGCGCGGTATAAAAAAAAAAAGTTCAGGATTTCTTTCACTGGAATGTCTGTGAAACTGTTTGCTCACATGCTACACATTTTTATTTTGTGCATTTATATACTTGTTTTCATGCCACTTAGTTTTTCTGATATACACCTTTACCTGCATGTGCCCAGCTGTACTTACCTGACTTACCGAATGTTATGCACATGCTCCATAAGATCAATTAAATCAAAAGCTTTAGTCTTACATAGTTGTACGTTTCTAATTGGGAAATTTTACACCCATACCACCTGCGCCGGTCTCTCTAAAACATAAATAAAATCCAGAGATATGCCACAAAAATGATGACAAAAGCCGACATTAACAATCATCAGGCTAAGTCAACGAAGAGGTTAGTCACACCGGCGGCCCTGCTGCCTGAATATATACGACGTCTCTCTTAAAATGTTGAGCTTTATGGCCATATTTGTGATTCAGAGACGTCTAAAGCCCTTCCCAAGACCAAGTGGTACACACGTTTAGGGCCGTATAGTCATTATAAAGTTACCTTGTTTGTGGCTGAGGGTCGTTGTGGCTCACGCTAACAACAGACGGTGTGGTTGTGGCTCACGGCCGCAACAGTTGATTCGTTGCGATCTTATAATTATATATTTGAGTGGCGGCCACGTGTCGGGAGAGAGTGCTTGCGTCCCTACCACAGCGAGGGGCACTTGGCTCGACACACCCACCCACCACCACACCGCCACACACACTGACACACCGCCAACATCACCGCCCCTCTACCCATCACCTCCATACTAGGTTCCACCTAGCCAATTCTTCGTGCCCTTTCACCAATTCCCTTGCTCAAGCCTTGTCACCTCGTCCTTCCTCAAGCTCTGGCATCTAGCCCCGTCCTTAGGTCGTGTCACCTAACCTCATCATAGGCCAGTCATGCATCACACACCCCCACCCACAAGCCCTCTCTTCTAACCACGACACAGAGCCATCACCTA
>WNGS01000690.1:6757435-6805979 GCA_020271785.1 Procambarus virginalis | reverse complement strand
ATATATATATAATATGTCGTACCTAGTAGCCAGAACGCACTTCTCAGCCTACCCTACTATGCAAGGCCCGATTTGCCTAATAACCAAAGTTTTCATGAATTAATAATTTTTCTCAATTTTTTTTCTTAGGAAATGATAAGGCTACCCATTTCATTATGTATGAGGTCAATTTTTTTTTATTGGAGTTAAAATTAACGTAGTTATATGACCGAACCTAACCAACCCTACCTAACCTAACCTAACCTATCTTTATAGGTTAGGTTAGGTAAAATTAGGTAGCCGAAAAAGTTAGGTTAGGTTAGGTTAGGTAGGTTATGGTAGTCGAAAAATAATTAATTCTTGAAAACTTGGCTTATTAGGCAAATCGGGCCTTGCATAGTAGGAGGCTGAGAAGTGCGTTCGGCTACTAGGTACGACATATATATATATAGGCAGGAAAGAGCTGAGGTGAGGTACAATGTCTTTAATGAGATAAAGGAATATTAATAAGGTATTAGTGACATAAATGTGTATCAATTGGCAGTTCCCTTGGAGCGGTGGTAAAACAATACTCGCCCGGCGCTTTGTGCAGGGTTCGTATCCTGGCCGGGGAGGATTTACTGGGCGCTATAAGCCTTAAGAGTAGCCTCTGTTCACCCAGCAGTGAATGGGAACTTGTTAAACAATTTGGCGGGTCGTATTCCAGGAAAAATTAGGATTAAGGACTTGCCCAAAACGCTATGCGTGCTGTGGCTGTACTAGAATGTACGAACTCCTGTATAAATAAATAATACAAAACAAAGAATGATCCTACTCAAATCGCCCTTTAACTGATCAATCAAAAATGGATCTAAATTATACAAACCCCTGCTAATGTTCAAATTACATGATTTTGTAATCGGTATTAAAGCAGATTCAATTATGTTCCAATTGGAAATGCTTTTATAATTGAAAAATAATTTGTTGGATGAAAATGAGCAGCAGAAATGTAGAGGTTTGCAACAGAGCCGCCAAGTTGGATTAAGGGGGGGTCTTGTTGGTCACACACGCGTAAGGCAAGCTTATCAACGGCTCTGACGTCACGCCGGCCGTGACAACCCCCGCTGCAGAAGGCTGCGGAGCTCAACAGAGATATGTTACATAAAGGTAAGAAAGACGCCATTGCCAGCGATGGCGTAAGGCAGATTCTTAGAGTGGCAGGTTATAATTATAGATGGGGCGGTGTGTAGGGGAGACGCTCGCCCCGCTCACTACCTTCATCATTCCTACACGTACATACCTACCCACACATTCAACCCCCTAAACACACACACACACACAAGACATAAGTTAGGGTGAAACATGATCACCCATACAAGATTCTCAAATGAATGTGATAGGGTAGATAAGGACATACTATTTAACTCAAGGGGCACACGCACTAGGGGACACCGGTAGAAATTGAGTGCCCAGATGAGCCAGAGATATTAGAAAGAACTTTTTTTAGTGTCAGAGTGGTTGACAAATGTAATGCATTAGGAAGATTGTGGAGGCTGACTCCATACACAGTTTCAAGTGTACATATGATAGTACCAATAGGCTCATGGAACCTGGAAACACCTGGTGATTGCTGTTGAGAGGCGGGACCAAAAAGCCAGAGCTCAACCCCCACAAGCACAACTAGGTGAGTACACACACACACAGGGGGGGGGGGTTCTGGTAAGCTGAGCGGACAGCGCGCAGGACTCGTAATTCTGTGGCCCAGGTTAGATTCCCGGACCAGGCAGAAACAAATGGGCAAAGTTTCTTTAACCCTGATGCCCCTGTTACCTAGCAGTAAATATGTACCTGGGAGTTAGTCAGCTGTTACGGAGCTGCGTTATATATATATATATATATATATATATATATATTATGGCAGTGTCAGACCACGAAGGAAGAATTGAAACAGAATTTCCATAAGTACTTTTTATTTAGTAATACATCTTCAGAAGGAATCATTCCTTCATTCCTTCTGAAGATGTATTATTAAATACGAAAGTACCTAAGAAAATCCTCTTTCAATTCTTCCTTCGTGGTCTGACAGGAATATATTAGTCTTTTCTTTTTTGTATGAGGGAGCCGGTCGGCCGAGAGGACAACACGCTGGACTTGTATCCTATGGTCCCGGGTTCGATCCCGGGCGCCGGAGACAAACAATGGACAGAGTTTCTTTCACCCTATGCTCCTGTTACCTAGCAGTAAAATAGGTACCTGGTGGAGGCCTGGTCGAGGACCGGGCCGCGGGGGACACTAAAGCCCCGAAATCATCTCAAGAATCTCAAGATAAGATGTATACTATTTTGTTTTATCATCCCGGATCGTTATGCCGTAGTCGATAGTTTAACCGTTTCAAATACTATACATGTAAAGTTTTCCTGAACAAGGCGAAGATAGCTTGAACTTCCAGCATAAAGCTCATTAAACATGAATACATTTCCTACACGTTGCGGGGGATGTCCTGGAATTTCATCGACTCATGAGAAAGATGAGGAAAGATGAGTGAGGTCAGACGAATCCTGACCTCACTTGGATGAGGTCAGGATTCGGGATGGGACAGGGGTGTGGGGGGATGGAGCCCAACCACTTGAACGCCTACCTGCAGGAAGCGGCATAGAGAGGAGGGGGGGGGGGAAGAGAGAGAGAGAGAAAGAGGGGGGGAGGAGAAGAGAGAAGGAAGAGAGAGAGAGAGAGAGAGAGAGAGGAGAGAGAGAGAGAGAGAGAGAGAGAGAGAGAGAGAGAGAGAGAGAAAGGGGAGAGGAGAGAAGAGAAGGCTACGTATTTTAGATAGATAAGACGTTTATTCAGGTCAAAAAAAGTACTATTCAAATGAGTTACAATCAGAATGTTGGATGTCTATATAGATAGGACAAAGTACATACTTTGTCTGAAACCATGCACGCGTTTCGGGCAACCCGAAATAGTTATTGAAGCTTTTCTGTATTCTGGTGTTTGAACTGTGGTGCTCGATAGGCAGTCCAGATTTCAGTCCTGTGTCGCACATTGCTTCGTGAAACAACAATTGTTCTGAGCGCATATACGTGTTAGGGGTGACTATAACACAAGAAGATTAACGTTTGTCTATTCCTAAGTTACGTTATCTTGCGGGTGCAAAATGGGGAACCTTTTTATGACCTTACTGTATACAATTAAAGCAAGCCTTACTGTATATAATTAATAGCGTAATAAAAAGTTCTCGTAGTACAGATGGCTTCGTTTTCTACTCGCAATCAGATATCCCGGGTTTGATTCCCGGTCGTGACAGAAATGGTTGGGCACGTTTCCTTTCCTCTAATCCTTCTGTTCACCTATAGCAGTAAATAGATATGTGGGTGTTAGGCAACTGTTGTGGAAAGGGGTGGGGGAAGCTTGATACAGGCTTCCTGTCCCCGACAAAACTAATCTTTATTACAAGAATTACATGAAAATGCAGGAGACTTATTGCAGGTTCATTCATCTATGCCCCCTCCCCCATAGTGTAATTAGGAATAATGCGTTTGAACGCAGAAATGAAGAAAAATCACGTATTGAGAACTATGCCTCTTAAAGGCAAGCAGAGCTAACTGCCATTGTTATGGCGTTAAGATTCCTTGAACGAAACACTAATGGTGCAGTGATGTTCACTGATTCAAAAGCAGCGCTACAGAGCCTAGTGATACCCAAGTGTCTTATTTTCAGTGGAGCTAATGGCCAGTGGGCAGAATATGTAAATGAACAATAATTCAACGTTATTGCCGTTATAGTGTGGCGATAGGGTGGGTAGAGGTGTATAGGGCGCCATGTGGTGGGATCCCGAGGACTGTGATCCCACGTGGCCGGTGGTGTGGCCGCACCGCCAGTGTTGGCAGGCCTGAGACGCCACACCCGGGCCACAGTGCTCCAACTTCCCGCCAGATTGTAGCCAATGAGCGCACGAGGAAGGTCCGCGGGCCCGCCAATTATAACAGGTGACTGGCCGTGTTTCCCAACGCCATTGGCCAACGCTGAGGGACTACGTCACTGGAGGTTCTAGAACATTCCCGGGAGTAGGAGGGTGACGTAGCATCCGGGAGGGTGGTGGTGGTGGTGCGGCGGCCGGGGCTCATACCAGCCCAGACCAGCAGGAAGTACGCACGCGGTCACTCCCACTCCCCGCACACACACCATATATTGCTGATATTTATCTTACAGTAAGTTTATTAACTCATGGTTGTTAGTCGGGTAAAGGTATTTGGACGGGAGGTTTGTAAGGGGAATGTTTCTGACGTTTAGGAACGTTCATTGACTTAGTGTTGGTGAGGTAGCGGGGCTGGTGCAGCGTGTACCTTCCTCGGGTGTATTGATCCACCCGTTAGTATTCCTCTTTACTCTTGTATGTAACACTTTTAGTTTTCTCTCGCGCTCATAACTCTCTAATTTTGTTTTTAAATGCGATATGGTGCAATCCCTAGTGCGTGTAACTTTTTGTAAGTTTTTGATCATAAAGGCTATTAAATATCTTAAAATATCACTATTTTCCGTATCTGGTTTCTAGACTTTTTAGGTCTATGTTCTATTTATTTAGGTCATATGTTCTATTTGCTCTAAAAGTAACGTAGCGTCTTGAAGTTTATCTTCATTGCCTCATGTTCAAGGCAAGGCCTTTGTTTCTTTGAAATGGTTTCTCCATTTAATGATTTGTAGTAAAATGCCTAAAATTGACTTGTAATATGTATTAAAGCCGGGTCCCTGGCCCGTGGCCTCGGGTCCCGTCTACCCGGACAAAGGCCTTCCACTCCCTCACGTCCACTGATCTTGGTGCTTTTTAACGTCATTGGTATTTTGACTGTAACCTCGGGAATGTTGGGTTGTATCAACTAACCCCAAATTTTCTGCAGAAACCGGATTATTCCGAATTGATTAGTGTTGCAAGATTTTTACTTCGTAAGTTTTTTTTTTATATATCATGGCGCGTCCCCTCGCACCACCTGGATAATTATCTAGATTTGTGATGGTCTTTTAAGCCTATTACGGTTTCAACAGTAGGCTTCTTGTAAACTGGAAAGTGAACTGTTGTCCAAAACGGAGAACAGTATAAAAGTATTGCATTACAAATCAGTGGTTTGGTGAAATCGTAATTAAGGTCTCTGCCCAACAATTTCTTTGTGAAATTCTATTACGATGCTATATCGAATTTCATATTTCACGTTTTGATAAGTCTTGATCTAGCCTAACTACCATTGATAGGTAGTAGCTAGTTGCACCGTTTTTTTGGTTTTGATTACATTAACAGTATGAACTTGGACCAGTTTTACCTTGCCACTGACCTGACCTACAGAAGAAATTACTTAATTGCAAAGAACTTTCAAATGCATGCTTGAAAATTTCTGGTGTTGGCAACTTCTAAAATTCAGATCACCCCTTTAAATAATATATTGTACAAGTAAAACTGCAGGAGGCCTGTTGCCCCAAATGTTGCAGCTACAGTATTTTTTATGCTATATCCAAATTCTTGTCTTGATACAACCAGTCCTCAGGGTTGGTACCCTTATAATCTCATCAAAACCACCATGATTAATGCTATTATATACTCCCTATACATGGTTAGGTAAGGCTAAATTGGTGCATTATCAGAGTATCACTTATATTTTAAACCATTAATTTATAATGCAAGGGTTATTATGTACATCTTAATAATACTTTGTTCAAGATAAAGGTTTATTTGCTAGTTTACAAATACTTATTGGAACTGACTTTCTTTCAGATTGCAAGTGTTATTCAGGTGGTGAGGGGGGGGGGCTTGGTGTCTAATTCACTTAATGCCAAGAATGGCCTGCTTAAAATGATGCCGTGATCCTGCCAGTTTCTTTACCTGGTAATTTATTCAAAATCTGAAATCATTTTCTCCAGTTTTTTTTAGCAAATATATTGGTTCTATTTTATTCCAATTTATTTAAAGACCTTGGTTTGTATGCTTTTTATATATAGTGTATACATTAAGTGCTATAAAAGTGAAATAACCTTTCTCTGCACATTATCCCAACCACTTTAACTGACTACTGTGCTTCTTAAAAGTTGCATTCAATCTCGTACTGTCCAAGGAGTTTGGCATCATTCCTTTCCTCCTTCCTATACCAAATCTATCTTAATATGCCTTCTAAATGCTGTATAATCATAATGGGTTAGTGCCATAATTGCTTGACATGCAATTGATAATTGCATGTCAAGCTCTTCCACTATAATTCAATTGGAAACATTTTGGGAAATGTTAATTTGAGTGCCAATTACAACTAACCCATGTAAAACTTAAATTTATTAATTTTTAAAGATTTAAAACTTTGCTATTATCCATTGCATTCAATATTCCAATAAGGTTCTTTAGTCCTTTGGTTATCCATTTGGGTGCCTTTGTTATTTAACCTAATTTACATGTACTATATTCTTTGGCTTTACTAAGTGGTTTTTAAATAGTCTTTTGAATATACATTGTAATCCATTTTGATAGGGTAGCCAAATTAATTTTCATATATTGTCTAATCTACCCCTTATTTAGCAATATGCTTTTCAAGAATCTGGTAGCACAACACTTTTTCATTGTTAAATCGGATTTCCCAGTTATTTTTCCATAGCTCTAGTTCAATGTTTCTGCTTTCATTTATATTCATCCCATTATATTGAGGACCTGATGGCTGAGTGGACATCCCTTGAGGTTTGTAGTCCTGTAGGGTCCAGGTTTCATCCCTGGTGGAGGTGGAAATAAATGGGCAGTTTTTCACTGATGCTTCTATTCACCTAGCAGTAAATAGGTACCTGGGAGTTAGTTGCTACGGGCTGCTTCATGGGGATGAGAAAATTAGTGTTAAAGACTTGGCCAAACTATGCGTGCTAGTGTGTATCAACCTAGTTGTGCTTGCGGGGGTTGAGCTCTGGCTCTTTGGTCCCGCCTCTCAACCGTCAATCAACAGGTGTACAGGTTCATGAGCCTATTGGACTAATCATATGTACACTTGAAACTTGTGTATGGAGTCAGCCTCCACCATATTACTTCCTAATGCATTCCATTTGTCAACCACTCTTGACACTAAAAAAAAGTTCTTTCTAATATCTGTGGCTCATTTGGGCACTCGGTTTCCACCTGTGTTCCCTTGTGTTAAATGGCCTGTCTTTATCAACCTTGTCGATTCCCTTGAGAATATTGAATGTGGTGGTCATGTCCCGCCTAACTCTTCTGTCTTCCAACGAAGTGTGTTTAATTCCCGTAGTCTCTCCTCGTAGCACATACCTCTCAGCTCGGGTACTAGTCTGGTGGCAAACCTTTGAACTTTTTCCAGTTTAGTCTATGCTTGACTAGAAATGGACTCCATGCTGGAGCCACATACTCCAGGATTGGTCTGACGTATGTGGTATATAATGTTCAGAAAGATTCCTTACACAAGTTTCTAAAGGCCGTTCTTATGTTAGCCAACCTGGCATATGCTGCTGATGTTATCTTCTTGATATGAGCCTCAGGGGACAGGTCTGGCGTGATAACCCCAAGGTCTTTCTCTCTTGACTCGAAGTATTTCGTCTCCCAAATGATTCCTTGTATCTGGTCTCCTGCTTCCTACCCCCATCTTCATTACATTACATTTGCTTGGGTTAAACTCAATAACGACCATTCCTGCAGCTTGTCCAGGTCTTCTTGAAGCCTCAAGCTGTCCTGTCTTAATCAATCTGTGTATATTTTATTTACATAATATATGTATGTATATATATATATATATTATATATATATGTATGTATGTGTATATATATAATTTTTTCTTTCTTATGCTTTATTGTGAATTTAAAGGTTACAAAACATACAAGACAAATGCCTAAAGGTTATGGATCTCTTGAAGTTCCTCAGCTTCCGGACAGGAACCGAGGACACAACAAGCATTTCCCCTCTGGATCGCCACACTGAGGCGCTGAAACAAAAAACTGCAATCCCTTGGGTCTGGTGACGTCAATGAGCTTGGAACCCAATTCCTTGAGAAATCTCAAGGTACTCTTGCCCCAGGGGCCATGCGTCTCAGACGCTATAGGAACAAAGAGGTATTGACCTGTCAGTCGCCTGTATTTGAGAGATTTTGCCGTTTCCCTGTGGTTGGCCGCCCCACCTGCTTGATCAGCTCCGAAGTGTACATAGGTGTCAGCCAGGGTGGATACACATGTGTAGTCCCACACCAACTGTCTACCCTCCTTCCATGAGTATATGCTGATGCCATCAGGGCGAAGTGCGGGGAAATCCGGGTTTTGGACCCCTAGGATGCGAGGTTCTCTCTCCGCTGGGCACTTAGCTGAGACGAGGCTTCTCTTGATGTCATTGACCTCGTTGTCTTGCATGCCAGCCCTTTGTGCTTCCACAATGCAACCCATGCAGTCCGTATTGGTCTGCTTCCACCCTGTTGCAAATACACTTGTATTCAGTGTGAATTGGGGCACCAAGGCGGAGGGCCACTGCTACACGAAGGGATTCTGGATCTAGGCACGTGCCCATTGCTGACATGGGTACTGCTCTGAGGCGGGTTTTCTCCTCGTCTGATGTTGCAGTGCTGAGCATGGCATAAGCTACTTTTTCCACTAGAGGGTGGTCCCAGCCGGACTGTGTTTTGTTGGCTCTATAATGGTTGCAGGGGCTGCAAGAACATCCCACTGATTTGAACATTCAGTGAAAGCAGGATCGTGTATTCCTGCTGAATCTCAGGGTTGCAGGTAAGATATCTCTTGACGAGGTCGTGCGATGCGTGGGAGGAGGAAAGGAAGGCTGGTAGAGCAATTTGGGAGGCGGTGCGGACACCAAGGCCGCCAAGTCTTACAGGAAGGGTTGCTTGCTCCCACCGAGTCGTCCAATGGCAGGTTCAGGACTTTCACCAGCATGGACCTCAGAAGGGTGTCATACACATTTAACTTAAAGAGCTGCTGTAGGATGGAGAACATCTCAGAAAGTAGGTCAACTTAGGAAGAGACAGGCATCTTGTGAGGAGAAAGAGAGCATCATGGGCATCAATCTTGTCAATCCTGTCCAGCATTCTCTTTAGATCAGTGATTTTTGCCGCCAGGACCTCCTCGATTGCTTGTGGGCCAATGGGGGCACCCAGGAGAGTGCAGTCCGGTGGCTCGACAACGAGAATGACTGGAAGAACATTTTGTATTTGCCCAGTAATGTCTTGGTTGCGGGAGATTATTTCACACTTGGATGCATTGAGAATGAGGCCTAAGGCTGCTCCCTGCTCCTGGATTTTCCTTATATCCTCCAAAAAAAATATATATATATATATATATATATATATATATATATATATATATATATATATATATATATATATATATATATATATATATATATATATATATATATATATATATATAAATATGTCGTACCTAGTAGCCAGAACTCACTTTTTGGCCTACTATGCAAGGCCCGATTTGCCTATTAAGCCAAGTTTTCCTGAATTAATATATTTTCTCTAATTTTTTTCTTATGAAAAGATAAAGCTACCCATTTCATTATGTATGAGGTCAATTTTTTTTCATTGGAGTTAAAATTAACGTAGATATATGACCGAACCTAACCTATCTTTATAGGTTAGGTTAGGTAGTCGAAAACTTGGCCTATTAGGCAAATCGGGCCTTGCATAGTAGGCTGAGAAGTGCGTTCTGGCTACTTGGTACGACATATATATATATATATATAATAATAATAATTCTAATGCGAATTTGTTTCTTTTCACTGTCGATAGTAATTGAAAAATCAGTTCTCCAAATTCATTTTTATTTCTAGTCTGACGCGACACTTGAACGCGTTTCGTAATAACTTGTTACATTTTCAAAGACTTTAGTTTTACACACACAACTATAACCTGCAAACACTAAACAGAGTTCTACTATTCTATAATTTAAACTGCTTTCATTTTATATACCTGCATTTGGGTGAGGTGATATGTTACAACAGTTTTGGATAAGGTGAAAACAAACTTTCAACACAAGACAGAACACGAAACAATGGGTAAATTAAAGGGAAGAATGAAAGTAACTGCAAAGGGCCTATTGGCCCATATTTCTTGATGCTTCTATATTGGTGCGATATGTTACAACAGTTTTGGATAAGGTGAAAACAAACTTTCAACACAAGACAGAACACGAAACAATGGGTAAATTAAAGGGAAGAATGAAAGTAACTGCAAAGGGCCTATTGGCCCATATTTCTTGATGCTTCTATATTGGTGCGGAGTCTGGAAGTGGGTAGAATATAGTTGTGCATTAATTGGCTGTTGATTGCTGGTGTTGACTTCTTGATGTGTAGTGCCTCGCAGATATCAAGTCGCCTGCTATTGCTGTATCTCGATTTGTTTTTTGTTAAGACTTCTCTGGTGATGGTCTGGTTGTGGGAGATTATATGTTCCTTAATGGAGCCCCGTTGCTTATGCATCGTTAATCGCCTGGAAAGAGATGTTGTCTTGCCTATATACTGAGTTCTTTGAGGCTTAGTCCCTAAGTGGGCATTTGAAGGCATAGATGACATTGGTCTCTTTTAAAGCGTTCTACTTTGTGTCTGGAGAGTTAGTTTCTCATGAGTAGGTTGGTCATTTTTCTCATGAGTAGGTTGGTCGTTTTTTGGTTTTAGTCAATTGTATCTTCCGATTTAATATTAAGATAGTTAATAGGAACGTTATCCCTACAGACAAAAATTACTCAAATTGCCCTTTAATCTATCAAAAAATGGATGTTATTTCTATATGCAGTTTGAGCATATTTCTAGTGCTATAGTTTAATTTTTCCAGGCACTGGTTCAGGTTTGCACTTTCTAGTTCTTTCCAGCTTATGTGAGGTCTTGGCTTATGTGCTCTGTTTATTATTGAGTAAGTTTGCTGAATTCTCCTGGGGTTTGGGACTGATTGTGCAGGTTTACTCCCCATGCTTGAATAGAGATGATCACATAATGGGTATTTGTAATCATTGTTCCTGATCATTTATCATTATTAGTGAAAATGAGGTCCAGCATGTTCTTTTCTAGTTCTACTATACTGGTTTAAGACAAATCTGTTGCACATCTGTAGTAGGTCATTTGCATGTGACTGCTCACTTACGTTACTTCCTCATATTCTCAAATAAAACTGTTAGCTAGCTTCCATTTCTGGTGCTGTAGGTTGAAGTCCCCAAGCAGGATGATGGTTGGGGCTGGATTTGTGGTTTTCTAAATAGTGTTGTATTTTCATTAGTTGGTCTTTAAACTGCCGAGGACAATAACTACATCTAGGATCTCTTTATTTTGATTATTGGTATTTCCACCATATTGTTTGTGGTGGTTAGCAGCTCTGATTTATGTGAATGTGTGTGGTGTTTAGCAGCTCTGTGAAGAGGGTCATTGATGTACAGGCTGACCCTACCCTGTAGCCAGTGTTTCCTGTCACATCTGAAAAGATTCTCAGAAATCAATATTTCATATCATTTCTGTGGGTTTCCTGTGTACGTACATATTTCTTATCAGAGACAGTACTAGGGTAATTTGCAATCTACAAATGTAAGTGGCATGATGGGAATTTGCCAAGAGTCTAGGAAGATACATTATGCATTTTGGTGTTGCTTTGAAGATGTTAGTCATTTGATGTTAGTATACTTTGAATCCCAATATATTGTAAAATTGGATGAAATAGCAAATTTTCCATTAGTTTTTCAGACTTTTTCTGCTGTCTTGGCTGAACAGGACTAGATTGATATAAGGGAACCCTGTACATGTCTACTTATGGTTTGGGAATTGGGATGACATTAGCTTTCTTACATTTGTGAGCTTGTTATTTTCAAGGAGCTTAATTTAATGGCAAGGTGATCACTAACTTGTGCTAAATTAGATGGAATTTATCATTCCATTTAATTTTCACTTTTAACATTACAAAATCAGTAGTGTTGGTGAGCGAGATGTCTGGCATCATTGGTGTAGTCGTCCATTTTATACGAGTTGTTGTGGCTTGTACATCTTCTGCCTTTCTTGGTGTTTTTGACAGTGTTCCATCTTGATGTTGCTAGCGCTTTAGATGTTTGCTGTCAATGTGTCAAATGGCATAATGCATTTAATGTCTTTTTACATATCCAGCAAAACTACTGGTGTTAATCTTTTAATAATTATTTATTTACCATCCTAAATGCATTACTAACCTTGCTGATTTTTATACCCACTGATGCTGTGCAAACCTTCATAAACTGCCTCATCTGACTAAATGTGCAATGGTTAAATCTTTATTGCTGCAGTCATTAGTAGTCTCCTATTGCATGCAAGAGGAGACAAGTGTGTTTATGGGGCCAGGACTGGTAAACTTTTGGAAAGTTATGTAGGTTATTTCTCTACATGTTAGACATGTTTTGTATATTTGAGAACTGGTCTGTTTCTGCATTTGATATTGAATTTAGTCTGGCACAATATGGAAATTAAATTGTGGTAAGCAGATTGTTTCAGGAAAAATCTTTAATGTCTGGGAACCTTTTTCTTTTTAATCACTAATTATTCTTTTCCTTTAAATCCTCGATATTTACTAGTTGTTCTTTACTGTGGCAATTGATTAATCTTTGTTGCCAGCCCACCTCCCATTTATTGTATAGCCTTTGTTACACAATATCAATTACAAGCTTAAATCGTCACCATTTACTCTTTCTAGGGAACATTACTTTTTTTTTTCTTCATAAGGAAGATTTATAATTCCTTTTAACTTCTGTTTTACAGTAAATGTTCATTCTACAGTATAAACACCAAAACTGAACTGTCGAATTCAATTTGCCCTCAAAGAATACTTGAGTATTTGTTTACATTTGTTTCCATTAAATACTTTGTATGCTGTATTGTAGCCGACAATAATTCGTAATTATGACGATTCGTAATTATGGCATTACACCATTATTGAGGACTGATGCCAGAGAATAATCAAAATTGCCATAACCTCTTATGCTTTATCATTTTCCCTGCAGAGGTTTCAGAAGTTGTAAATTTATAGTAGGAAAAAACACCAATGTATTGGTACTGGGTCAGTACAGTAATTAGTTTTATTACAAAGTATAACCTCTAAGGGATCAAATGAAGTAATGGATTACAGGGCCTGTGAAAACTTGATAAATTAAAAGAAAATTAAATGTGTAAACCAGATTTTTTAGCATTAATAAACTATAATGGAATAAAAATTTATGCATTATACAATTTTTGTAAAATCAGAGCATACGTACATAGGATTTTAATTGATAGGACTAAAAATGTGTGCCCATTGATTTGTTATGTAGATTTGAACATTCATTATTCATTCATCATGCACATAAGTACATGCTGTACTTATGTGCATGCGCTGCACTTGATTTGTACATGCTGTACTTATGTGCATGTGCTGCACTTGATTTATATTTTGTAATACAAATCTGTAAACTCAGGACTTGGGCTATAGGCATTAATGCATTTAAATTGGTGCCAGTTTAGTATGAATTTACAGTATTAGCTTTTTATAGCAACTACCAATTTGTTCCTTTTTGATAACCAGTTTGTCTACTTTTAATATTTTGTGTATTTTAAAGTTTGTGTAATCAGGCATGGTTATACTATAGTATATTAAAAATAAATTTTCTTTTTCAGAAACGCAAAAATGGCTAAAACTACTGCAGTTGGTATCGATTTGGGAACTACCTACTCCTGTGTGGGCGTGTTCCAGCATGGCAAGGTTGAAATCATCGCCAACGACCAGGGCAACAGAACAACGCCCTCCTATGTGGCATTCACAGACACAGAACGCCTCATTGGTGATGCGGCAAAAAATCAGGTGGCCATGAATCCAAATAACACAGTATTTGATGCAAAGAGATTAATTGGTAGGAAGTTTGATGATCACAATGTCCAGGCTGACATGAAACATTGGCCATTCGATGTCATCAATGATAACACAAAGCCAAAGATTCAAGTAAATTACAAAGGGGACGTTAAGACTTTCTACCCAGAAGAAATTTCCTCAATGGTGCTAATCAAAATGAAGGAAACTGCTGAAGCATACTTGGGAACTACAGTGAAGGATGCAGTTGTAACCGTGCCAGCGTACTTCAATGATTCTCAGCGCCAGGCTACCAAGGACGCGGGAACCATCTCTGGTCTCAATGTGCTGCGTATCATTAATGAACCCACCGCCGCCGCCATCGCTTATGGTCTCGACAAGAAAGTTGGTGGTGAGCGCAATGTACTCATTTTCGATCTTGGCGGTGGTACTTTTGATGTGTCCATCTTGACCATCGAGGATGGCATCTTCGAGGTAAAGTCGACTGCTGGTGACACTCATTTGGGTGGTGAAGACTTTGACAACCGTATGGTAAACCACTTCATTCAAGAGTTCAAGCGCAAGTACAAGAAAGATCCAACTGAAAACAAGCGTGCCCTTCGCCGGCTTCGTACTGCTTGTGAACGTGCGAAGCGTACTTTATCGTCCTCGACTCAGGCTAGTGTAGAAATAGATTCGTTGTTCGAGGGTATAGACTTCTACACCTCAATTACACGTGCGCGTTTCGAAGAGTTATGCGCTGACTTGTTCCGTGGTACTCTAGAGCCTGTTGAGAAATCTCTTCGGGATGCAAAAATGGACAAAGCCCAGATTCATGATATAGTTCTTGTGGGAGGTTCTACTCGCATCCCAAAGATTCAGAAGCTTTTGCAAGACTTCTTCAATGGAAAGGAACTGAACAAGTCTATTAATCCTGATGAAGCTGTAGCGTATGGTGCAGCTGTTCAGGCTGCCATTCTTTGTGGAGATAAGTCTGAAGCTGTTCAGGACTTGCTCCTACTGGATGTCACGCCCCTCTCCTTGGGTATTGAAACTGCTGGAGGAGTGATGACTGCTCTAATTAAACGCAACACCACCATTCCAACAAAGCAGACTCAGACTTTCACCACTTACTCGGATAACCAGCCAGGCGTGCTTATTCAGGTTTATGAAGGAGAACGTGCTATGACCAAGGACAACAACCTTCTCGGGAAGTTTGAACTAACTGGCATCCCTCCAGCACCTCGAGGTGTTCCTCAGATTGAAGTCACCTTCGATATTGATGCCAATGGTATTCTTAATGTGTCTGCTGTTGACAAGAGCACTGGCAAGGAAAACAAGATTACCATCACCAACGATAAGGGTCGCTTGAGCAAAGAGGAAATCGAACGTATGGTTCAAGATGCAGAGAAATATAAGGCTGAAGATGAGAAGCAGAGAGATCGTATTTCTTCCAAGAACTCTCTAGAATCCTACTGTTTCAACATGAAATCTACCGTTGAAGAAGAAAAGTTTAAGGACAAGGTTTCTGAAGAGGACCGTAACAAGATAATGGAAGCCTGCAATGATGCAATCAAGTGGTTAGATGCGAACCAGCTTGGTGAGAAGGAAGAGTACGAGCACAAACAGAAGGAAATAGAGCAAGTTTGCAACCCAATCATCACAAAGATGTACCAGGCAGCTGGAGGTGCTCCTGGAGGCATGCCCGGTGGTATGCCTGGTGGTTTCCCTGGTGCCCCTGGCGCCGGTACCGGTGCTGCTCCTGGCAGTGGCGGCTCTGGACCTACCATTGAAGAAGTGGATTAAATTCTGGCTGTCTAGCTCAATTTGTCTACCTATACAGTCGACCTACACTAGTCCAACCATTCCATACAAATCAAATGTATTTCCGTGACCAAGGAATACAGCATTTTCGTAGAACCATTCCATAATTTGCGAAAATAAAGGAAATTGAGTTATAATTTGGTTTTTGTATCTTTGTACACCTTATATCATGTTGCTAATCCTGGTTTCCAGCTCTGGAACCATTGGAAAATGTCACTCACCTGATAAACGGTATATACTCTGATCTGTTAGAATAATCAATTGACATCAGTTTCATGGACTAATCTCATTCCAATACCTGGACCTAGCCAACTTGTTGCTTTTCGTCCCATCTATGACAGTTGCCTATGTAACGCCCTTAAGTTATCTGCATGTTTAGTTTTCACACTTAAATGCGTTCACAACTGTTATCAAAAAGTTGACTATATTTCTTGATTTGCCCTCAGCAGGACCAAAATTCGTCGTAACATACAAATACTTGTAAATAACACTGAAAACTAAGTTGTTTAATGACAAACTAGTTGCAAAAGTGGACTGAAAAAAGATTTATAGCTTGTCAATAGGCTTAACTTACAAATACTTTGAAATCTGTCCCTTAGCTGCAATTAAGAGCAAGACTTAATCTCAACCTGCTGTAAGGCAAGTCTGTAATATATTGTAAATGCTAAAATACCTGAAATTTTTTAGAGCATACAGGATAAAATTGACCATCATGCATCAGCCTTATAGTTAGTCCTATATCATTTGAAAAATTAATCATTCTTGGCTGTCCGGTAACTAAAAAAAAAAAGTACGGACTGAAAATTAGATTGAGATTCTGCATAAATTAACAGCAACTTATTAAAAATTCAGATTGCCCAATAATTTATGAAAAAAATACTGGCAAATAACGCCTATATACCTTATTCATACTCTACTGCTAGATTAAGACCATATACACTGCTCTCATTCCATTGTCATTTCATCAGCCCGACTGAACAATTATAAGGAATGCAGTTTAGCAATGCGCATGCAAGTTAATCTGATTGCACTCAAAATCACTGAAAACTACTAAAGACTGCTCAATTACCTCCCCTTCCCCCCTCTACCTTTTATTGTTAGCATTAAACTACTTGCAATCAGTCTAACTTGAAGTCTGGTTGAGTGGGTATTTTATTATACTGAAGGACGATAGAAGTGTAAATGAACAACAGTTCACGCAAGTGGGCATAGTAGAGGTGATGTGCTTGCGTGATTTTAACACATTTTAAAGGTATGTAGGAAGGGAACACAGCGTAACCTGTCCTGCAGAGCTGTATGTGGACGGTGAACGTTAACTATGAGCAAGATGAGTGAGGACAGTCTTGACGGTTAAGGCAGGAGAGAGCAGGAACAGGAATTATTATCAGGGGAAAGTGCCAAGCCATTACGACTTGGCTTGGGGGTCGAGATAAAGATTTGAGATGCGAAGGAATAGTGCCCAACCCCCTTGGGCGTTCGGAGATTGAACAGACCTGCATGAAGCGACATCGTCACTACCGTCCAGCCCAAATGGTTGGGCAGAAATTGGGGTAAAGTTATAAACAGTTGTGGCTGAAGTTCTCAGATACTGCCAGAGACGCTGTGCGTATTAGTGAATTTGCCAGGATGTTACACCCAAACTCTTAATATATATACTTTCTCAACACTATGTACCTTATAAACAAATAAATTAGGGGTGGGGGGTCCTTCAGCCTCGCCGTCAACACGACTGGTGGGGAGCCCACCTTCCCGTTTGTATGGAGCAGGTGAGTGCAGACCGACAGATGGAGCTCGAATACATCTTTTTTGCTACAGTTTAGTCTAAGCATTTCCCAAATACCTGGAACTTTCAGCGTATTAGTGGCTCTAGGCGGCGTATCTGAATACCTATGAATCCAACACTGCGTTTACCCTATGTATGTTACAAGACAGTGGGAGGCAGTTCTTGCAAGACGACAACTAGGTCACACAATGGGAGGCAGTTCTTGCAATACAACAACTAGGTCACACAATGGGAGGCAGTTCTTGCAATACAACAACTAGGTCACAATGGGAGGCAGTTCTTGCAATACAACAACTAGGTCACACAATGGGAGGCAGTTCTTGCAATACAACAACTAGGTCACACAATGGGAGGCAGTTCTTGCAATACAACAACTAGGTCACACAATGGGAGGCAGTTCTTGCAATACAACAACTAGGTCACACAATGGGAGGCAGTTCTTGCAATACAAAACTAGGTCACACAATGGGAGGCAGTTCTTGCAATACAACAACTAGGTCACACAAGACAATGGGAGGCAGTTCTTGTTAAGTTGTGTATACCATTATTTCACATTATGTTGTATAATGGCTTATATATCGGTGCTAATTAAACTGCTTCAATTAATTACTTTGTCAATAATTAAAATAAAGAAGTTGAGTTTATCGATACAGCTACAGCCTTCTGGTAGATTTCTTTCCATATATATATTACACATTCTGGAGAGATGCATCAGGAGGATCTCAGAGCATCCAGGAAGCTGCGGCGATAACGTCAGGCGTGTACTTACCTAGTTATGCTGGCGGGGGTTGAGCTCTGGCTCTTTGGTTCCGCCTCTCAACTGGTGAGCCCGTGGATCACAGGATGTGGTACCCGTTGAGCACACGCACAGGAAAGGATGGATATATATATATATATATATATATAGGCTCAGAGACTCTGGGCGCCTGGGTAAATGTGCACTCAAGTTTTTAAAGGAGTTGGTGAGGAACTCATTGGGAAAACTGAGAGACCCCGAGCAGCCAGTTTCCTATTCCAGCGCCTCAGTGTCGCAGTGCAGAGGGGAAATGCGTGCTGTATCCTGGGTACGCACCCAACCTCCGAGGAGCTGGACGAGGTCTTCGAACGCTGATTGTTTAATTGTTATATATTTGTGTGTGGGGGTGTTCTCTGTAAACTGTAGTATTATATATATATATATATATATATATAGTATATATAATATATAATATATATATATATAAATATATATTATATATATATATATATATATATATATATATATATATATATATATATATATATATATAGACGCTGTGCGTATTAGTGAACAGGGCTCTATCAAGGAACATATAATCTCTTCCACAACCAAACCATCACCAGAGAAATCTTAACAAACACACAGAAATCATTGATATATAATATATATATATATATATAATTATATATATATATATATAATAAAAATAATATATAGTATATAAATAATATATATAATAAATAATATATATATATATATAATATATATATATATATATATTATAAATATATATATATAATATATATATATATATATATATATATATATATATATAATATATGTGTGTGTATGATGGATAGAGTCGTAGAAAAACAAAGCTGATAACTTAGTAAGTTGAGAAGGCCTCACAACAAAGAAAAATTTTGATCTTAGGAGGGTAGGTAAATAGTCAAACGAACTTTTATCCATTTTTGCGCCACCGCTCACAGGATGAGTATGGCCCACACAATAATCTAGTCGCCTCCGGCGGCAACAATCAAAATCGAACTTTTGACTTCAAGAAAAAGAAGGTAGATATTCAACTATAGATCTCTGATGTTCCCCCATTCTAACTTCTGTATTCATGCATGTAGACCTCATCTTCAGAAAATATTTTATTTGGAGAAAATTAAACACCGAACGACGAAAATCATCCCAGAACGAACTTGACTCATATACCAAGAACGGTTTAGGGCCAGTACAGGACTAATAGTGCAAACCAGACATGACAGGGCGGATCTCATCGAGTTAGTTTAGTTCATTTATTATGCACCCCATACCCATCCTGTGGGCGGTAGTGGAAATTTAAGGGTTACAGAGGCACATAATGGGCTCAGGGACTGATCCCCACCATACAATGAGCTAAGCAAGTTACAGTCTTGATGTGCTAGTTACAAAATTCATTGCATTGGATCTCATCGAAAGTGTTAAATTACTGAACAATTTGAAGGATATTGATCCAGACCATTTCATTAAAAGGTCAGATTTAACGCATACAATGAGCAAAGGCTTCAAGCTCAACAAGACACAATGTAGGACAGAAAACATGAGAAATTCACGGGAGCCATCTCCTGTCCACGAGGCTCACCATAGCCCGCGCTACTTGCCCAGCACCTGTGCCAGGTAAGTTACAGGCTCACCATAGCCCGTGCTACTTGCCCAGCTCCTGTGCCAGGTAAGTTACAGGCTCACCATAGCCCGTGCTACTTGCCCAGCTCCTGTGCCAGGTAAGTTACGGGCTCACCATAGCCCGTGCTACTTGCCCAGCTCCTGTGCCAGGTAAGTTACAGGCTCACCATAGCTCGTGCTACTTGCCCCGCTCCTGTGCCAGGTAAGTTACAGGCTCACCATAGCCCGTGCTACTTGCCCAGCTCCTGTGCCAGGTAAGTTACGGGCTCACCATAGCCCGTGCTACTTGCCCAGCTCCTGTGCCAGGTAAGTTACGGGCTCACCATAGCCCGTGCTACTTGCCCAGCTCCTGTGCCAGGTAAGTTACGGCTCACCATAGCCCGTGCTACTTGCCCAGCTCCTGTGCCAGGTAAGTTACGGGCTCACCATAGCCCGTGCTACTTGGAATTTGTTCCGAGTAGCTGAATCTATAACAACATGACAAATTGTTTAACCTATAGGTTATAAACCCCCGAAACAATCTACCTGCTGTTTAAGTACCATAAGTACCATAAGTACTGCATTCAAAATCCAGTTGGATATATCATCGGGAAAATGGGGACACATATGAGGGGGGACCTAAAATACAGTGAAACAAATGACAATTTTTTAGAAATGTCAGAAAATTACAAAATGAGGATTTGAAAATGTGGTTATTAATACTTCTAGTGAAAGACAGGGAAAATATGAAGCAAAATTCTGTGGTTGGAAGAAAACGCTCACGGAGTGGGGGACTTATTTTAATTTTAAAATAATAATTAATTATTTAATAAATAAATAATTAATTAATATACAATCATAAAAGATTAAATTAGATAATCCTTAACTGAAGAAGCATAATAGCTCAATATAACAATAGGTAAATAGAGCTGAATTAATTATGGTGACTAATGAAGATTAGTGAAAGCCATAAATTAATATACAGAAGTAGAATTAAAATTGTTAAATGACAACAGGAATGAGGAAGAATTGTTTTTCTGCGGTTGGAAGAAAACACGCTGAGATTGGGGACTTGTTTATTTTATAATAGTAAATAATAAATTAATAATAAATAATAAATTATTAATAATAAATAATAAATTAATAATAATAAATAATAAATTAATAATAAACTATTATTATTAATTTATTAATAAACAATATAATAATAATAACATAGTATAATGATAAGCAATTATTTTTAAGGAATCAAATAGCTAATTAGGGTGAATGATAAATAGTTTGTGATTAATGCATAACAATAAAGTATTAAAGAATAATTATAATGAATAATCATTATAATGATAAAATATTAAATCAATTGCAATTAATAGTTACATCTATATTTAGTAATTGAAAGTTGCATTATTTGAATTTACACTAATTACAATTCATGGTAATATTTCTTAGCTATCTGCAGGCTTATCACTTTGGGGGTTCCGGCGGAGCACCCCCAAAGATACCGCAAATGCTTAGCAAGCTAGAACAAGTGCCCCCTGAGCCTGTCTGTGCGTCATCCCTTGGAAAAGAAAACAGGGGACGCAGAGGATCCCGGGAGGAGGGTGGGCGTTTTGTAAGTGAGCAGCTGCTTGCTTGTCGAGAACAGGGGCCGGTTAGACTCGGCTCCTAGACATACGTTTTCCTTCCCCTCAGAAAACCCAGCGCTTTTTTTTTTTAGGAAAAAGCAGTGTTCTTTTTCCACATAGCGGAAGGAATCGGAGCTGGTAAAATAGAACATACATAAGGAACAGCGGGCTTCCTATAGAAAAGGAACAGAGAGGAACTGTTTTCTGTAGTTAGTTTTCTTAACTACAGAGAAACAGGAAAACACAGGACTTACCAGGAAGAAGGAAAGGCGACAGGAAATTAGTGTGAAGAGCCCACAGGCCAGCACAGGACTGAGGCTAGGATTCAACAAGCATTTACGCATCTGTTTTCGAAGTTGTTCATCTTTTCTTTATCGTTGGCATTTTTGTTTACTTTATTAAACAGTCTAAGAGCTCTGAAGACTTCCTAGGAGGCTATTTATAATCAAAATAACATATGATTGGCAAGCAGACGAGGAGTCACAATAACGTGGCTGAAATATGTTGACCAGACCACACACTAGAAAGTGAAGGGACGACGACGTTTCGGTCCGTCCTGGACCATTCTAAAGTCAATTGTGATTGGTAAGTTTCGATGTTTCGTAAACTGTTTAATAAATATAAACAAAGCCGCTGAAGATTGAGAGAAGAAGTACAGGTTCGTACAACCAGTATGATGTATAGCTAGTTCGTACAATCAGTATTATGTTTGATCTTCAAGCAGAAAGAAATCAAAACAATTTCTAGACAGGACTCATTGCTCATACAACATGTGGTAGAGCCCACTCGAGGTAACAGCATTCTGGACCTTGGGCTAACATCAGAAGAAGGCATCATCGATCTAATTTCAGTAGGGGGAAAGCTCACTCCAACGTGTATTCACAATATTCTAAGATGGAATACAATTACAGAAACTCTCGTAAAGGTCCAGAATGATGACCTTCTAGATTACTATCGAAGAAACTATCAGGAAATGAAAGAGAAATTACAGAACACCTCATGGAGGGAGCTGATAGGTGATCAGGGCATGGAAACATCATGGCAAAATTTCAAAAAGGTCATTACTGAACTCGTTCAAAGATATCTGCCAAAAAGGAGAAAGGAAAGAAAAGAAAGGGAACAAGATGGATGACACAAGTAGTAAAAAATGCGTTAATAACTAAACGGAACCTCTGGAAACGGTATAAATCCACGATGAACATCACAGAATATGATATATATAAAAGGGCATTAAATTCAGCTACCCAGAAAATCAGGTTGCCAAAAGAAACTACGAAAGAAAACTTGCCCAAAACATAAAGAAAGATCCAAAATCCTTATATGCATATATACGAAGTAAAAAAAAACAAACAAAGGACTTGTAGGACCCCAAAAAGATGAGACTTACTAAGTTATATTGGATGATAAAAGGGCAGCAAACTCTGAATGAATACAGAATGAATCAGTGTTCACACTAGAAAGATTGAACGACATCCCATCACCAACACAAATGTTTGAAGGAGGTGAAGAGAATAAATTAAGGGATACACCCATTACATGCAACACAATCAGGAAAACCATTGACAATCTCAAAAGCCAGTGTGGATGGATTTCAATCCGAAGTCGTAAAGGAACTGTCAAATGCACTGTGCATACCACTGAAACTCCTTTTTCAGAAAATCCTTGGACCAAGGGATAGTTCCCCTGGATTGGAAATATGCAAATGTTACTCCTATTTTCAAAAGAAGGCAGAAAGTGCTCGGCAGAAAAGTACCGTCCGATCAGTTTGACATCACACATCTGCAAGCTCATGGAGAGAATCCTAAGGGAGGGAATCATGCAACATCTCACAGGTAAATTTAAGCCCTCAGGTAAATTTAAGCATTTGCTTGACTGCTTGATGAATCCGGCCCTAGGCCGCCAAGACCCTGTTCCACCTCCATAACCACCCGAGCCCATACATACGCCAGACATGTTTGAGAATACAGCAACCATATGATGGAATAATTTAGATGAGCGTAGTGAATACCAATACTATTGGAAGCTCCAAAACATCATATGAAAAAGATTATAGGGCAGATATGGGACACCTGCACGAGTGTAAGTCTTATCCGGTAACTATATATGTGGGTAATTAAACCACACTCAAACTCTCTCTGTCTCTCACCCTCATGCAGTATTTGTCTTCTATATGCAGACGATGAGCCACAATAACGTGGCTGAAGACATGATGACCAAACCACACATCAGAAGATGGAGAAATGACGACGTTTCGGTCAGTCCTGGTCAAGTCATGTGAGCTTCTTTAGCTTGTATAACTTACCCTTGTAGTTCATTCCATTTTATTATTATTTTTATCCTAAAAAATAGCTTTTTAACACCTATATGCCATGTTTGTTTCTCAAGTTCCCATCCATGCACTCTCATTACGAATATTTCCGCATTTTGTTTTCCACAATACTGATAACAACTTGCCTCAAAGTATTTTACATGTATCCTTTCCTCTTCTGTAAAATTAGGTTGTGTTCTTTCAGCATTTCTTCATACCCCATCCCACATAATTCTGGCACATGCCTCATTGTAAACTTATGCACCTTGTCACATTTCCTTTTATGCTTTTAGAGGTGAGGGCTCCATGGAGGAGCTGCATAGACTAAGACTAGTGTGTATGTACTTACCTGAATTTACCTGAGGGCCAATATCTTTTTAGTAGCTTCCACGAGGACAGGAAGCCAGTGGCTTGTCAAAGGTCCTCCCATTTATCCTGTTGATTTTATCGAACGGGATTTTAAAATTCAGGTGCATTTTGGCATTTATGGCTTCAGCGGATAGGCAGTTCCATAGGTTTTGTTCATGTGCATGCATAGTGCCTACAAATTGTGTCAATTGAATGTACAATTTAAAATCATTATTAACGGGAGCTTAACCTGGGTGGTCTAAATTAAACTACTGTATACCACATTTGTCGACCAAATGCTGTAGAAACTTATTATCCAATTTTATATACAGAGGTTGAGATTCAGTTCAACTAGTGTTTTTACACTATGATTTTGATGTTACAGAATCCAAGGGGACCTGTTACCACACCTAGTAGCACTGTGATAGCATTACCACAGAAGTGGCAGAAAGGCTCTCTGAAGTCAGTAGAGGGTCCAAGATCAGCATTCCTCGATGTGATGCGAAATCAAGACTAGTCAAAAGGATTAGCGCCTGCTACATGAAAGGCAACAGTCTCGAGATTGTTGGGAGCAATTATGGAAGCCATGCTGGGTCTCCAATCTCAAACCTTGCTACTACAGTACCATGGGTAATATTCAAACTCGTATAATAAAAGTAGGTTGTAGTTGGTCTGGCTCCAATTCCTTCTCCAGAATAATGGCTTCATAATCCACACTCAACTATCTATTGCCCTCTGGTCTGTAGAAGGGCTTAACAAACCACTTTCAACTAATCTCCAGCCTATGGTCAGTAGAGGGGCTTCCTCAGCCCCACACAACTGGCTTTCATCCAGTAGAGGGGCTTCATAAGCCACACAACCGACTTCCAGCCTCTGGCTGGTAGAGGTGCTTATAAGCCATACACAATTGCCTTCCAGATTAGAAGAGTACATAAGGTTTCCCCTCCATTTTTCCCTAACCTGCCATATCAATAATCAGGGGAAGGAGCAAGTCTCATTTCAGACAGTTTTTCTAAATTTTGAATTCAATCAGATGATGTATGGAGAAAAATGGTGGCTATATTGAGCAATGGATTAACTGCTGTGAAACTTTGTCTCCTTTCTCGCATATTAATATTTGTCTATCTTTTAGCCTGGTGATATGTACACTAAGAAGCAACATTTTTTAAATATCATATTTTTGGTAAGACCCATGTATATCTTATCATATGCACTATTATCATATTACTGAATAATGTTCGTGCATTATAATTTACAGTATTCCAGAAGTATCACTAAGACGTCCTGTTTTTGGTAGATGGTGTTATCGCCTCTTCCTTCTGCTGGGGGTGGATGATTTTATCACCCCTCTTCCTCCCACGGGTCCTTCAATGATCATCATCGATGCAAAGTATGAGAACACTACAAATTCATCTTTGTATCAGGGATACGCAAGGTTGTACGAGATGTTTTGTTTCTATAATATTTTTTGTTCTTTTAAGAACTGGCTGCTACTGAATATTAGTAACGATAAAGGCAGAAGTGTTGTTTGTAAAAATACACAATTTCAATCCTTATGCTAGAAAGATGCAGAAGTGAATTTAAATACTGTACTGGATAATATAAAGTCTAAGCTTTGGATGTAGTTATGTAGAGCTTTTTCCTGTTGTTTTATGCTCATGGGTATATACATAGGGTGCGTATTTTGGATCAGTTAGTAGTGGAGGCGGCATGGTGTGAGCTGCCATGAACTTCGTCAGTGTTTTTACTACCCTCTGGGTGAGTAATGGGAAGTGGACATATATATATAATGAAAGAAAGTAAAGAGAATACAGCAATAAGAAGAGTGAAGCAAAAGATTAATATATATATATACATACAGTATATATATTATATATACTGTACATATGTAAAATATATACTGCATACATATCCCAAACTGTTATTTAGTTGTGTATGTTTTTTGATAGGTGGCCACAAGGGCGAGTATGACAGATGGTGTCATCCAGTCTGAGTCACATGTGGTGGTATCTCCCTCAGTTGTCGCTCCATTGGATCCAAGTGACCCTCTATCTCCCAGGGGATGACTGAAAGGTGAGTCCTCATAGGTGTTTGACACATTTTATTATAAGATGTTCACATTAATACTGTACATATTTGTATTATTTGTTCCATCCTTGCTGAATATTAAAGACCTAAATTAAATTTATCCAGACATATCTGACATCATCATTATCCTCTTTCCAAATTTCATAGGGTGATGAGGCATCTGTTAGGAGAATTTAAGAGTTGTCAATATAGTATATATATACTATACTAAATATATATGTCGCTCCTATACCAAACCCTCTTCTCAGCATGATGATGAAAGGTGAGTCCCATAGGTGTTTGACACATTAATAAGATGTTCACATTAATACTGTATTTGTATTATTTGTTCCATCCTTGCTGAATATTAAAGACCTAAATTAAAATTTATCCAGACATATCTGACATCATCATTATCCTCTTCCAAATTTTCATAGGGTGATGAGGCATCTGTTAGGAGAATTTAAGAGTTGTCAATATAGTATATATATACTATACTAAATATATATATACATATATACTAAATCTTTCCCACAGCATGCATAACAGGGAACCAACAGTATCGAATACATGACACCTTTCAAAAAATCACTAGAAAACCCACATTAACTGAACGCCCCCTTCTTTATTGCAGGCAAATCAGTGGCGACAAAGCCAGTGGTTCAGTACCCAAGGCACAACATCGGCCATCATACGGAGGAGGGGGGCCAATACAGAAGGTTTCAGGTGCAGGAAGCTCCCCAGGATCATTTTTTTACCAATCCTCTACAAACTCATACTCTCCATATAATTATGTGACTGAAGATGTAAAACATCTGCTGAAATTACACCGACTCAAACGTAAATAACGGGGAAAGATGAGGACTTGCCTTATGAGTTGTCATCAGAAGCTGCTAGGACTGTGTTAGGTAAGATGCCAAAAAGTGTAAACAGGAACAAATTACTACAGATAAAATGCAAACATTTCAGAAAAATGGTACTTGCCGGCCATTGAAATACCCGAGCTTTCGTAAACCAGAAGCCAATGACACCAGGCAGATAATACAACCAAACAGGTATGACCAGACATCATCAGCAGCATTTCCAACAAATAAAAAGCATTTGAAACCTGGAAAAGAATACGAGCAAAGCGTGCACGAAAACTGGGTTATGGACAAAGTATTGAAGACAAAAAGCCGATATTAAAGAGAAAGAGAAATGGTACTTGCCAACCACGGAAATACCCGAGCTTTCGTAAACCAGAAGCCAATGAGACCATGCAGATAATACAACCTAATAGATATGACCAGACATTATCAGTAGCATTTCCAACAAAGAAAAGTCATTTTAAAACCTGGAAAAGAACACGAGCAGAGCCTTCACGAAAACAGGGTTATGGACAAGTATTAAAAATAAAATGCAGACACTAAAGAGAAATGGTACTTGCGGGCCAAGGAGGTACCTGACCCTTCCTAAACCAAACTGTAACCATAAACAAGAAAATCCAATTATTTCAAAATTGAAGCGGAAACCAGCCATACGTCACAAGAAACCAGGATATAGAGACAATATGAGCTTGAACAATGACACTGTGCAAAATGAACAAACCATTACTGAAAAAAGCATTAAAAGCCAGTTATTAGAAGAATATCCAGAAAGCTATTCAAATGAGCAAGCAGACTCTAAAAAAAAACGAAGCATTCGTCAAAAATCATGGAAAAAGTGGAATCTACGGAGAGGTGATAAATCAAATGGCAAAGCAAACTCCTTTGAAACAAAACCAAATACTCGTCAAGACTCATGGAAAAAATGGAACATATGGAATGGTGACAAATCAAATAGTCGAGCAAACTCCTTTGAAACAAAACCAAATACTCGTCAAGAATCATGGAAAAAGTGGAACCTACGCAGTGGTGACAAGTCAAATGGCCAAACTGACTCCCCTGAAGGACTACCAAACACTCATCAAGACTCGTGGAAAAAGTGGAACCTACGCAGTGGTGACAAGTCAAATGGCCAAACTGACTCCCCTGAAGAACTACCAAACACTCGTCAAGAATCAAGGAAAAAGTGGACCATTACTGAAAAAAGCATTAAAAGCCAGTTATTAGAAGAATATCCAGAAAGCTATTCAAATGAGCAAGCAGACTAGAAAAAAACGAAGCATTCGTCAAAAATCATGGAAAAAGTGGAATCTACGCAGTGGTGACAAGTCAAATGGCCAAACTGATTCCCCTGAAGGACTACCAAACACTCGTCAAGAATCATGGAAAAAGTGGAATCTAGAGAGTGGCGACAAGTGAAATGAGCAGACTGTCTCCTCGGAACCATGACCAAATGCACATAAAATTTTTTGAAAAAAGTGAACTTACAGAATAATGGCTCAGAGATCTGTTCATAAATGCAACTAATAAATTATCATGACATCTAGCAAAAGTGAAATAAACATAAATAATGCAGAATGTGGTAAACTTCTCTTCAAAAGCATAATTGAACAAGGCATGGAATTTATGGAAAATATCACATTTACATTTTTTAATACAATATCTATAATATCAAGATTACTACATACTGAGAGAATAAAATAAGGGAGACAAAACTGAATAAGAGGGCACTGAGTAATGTACAGTTTAGTTGATTAGATAATTTAGACCAGATGCCAAGTTTTGGAGTTGTTAACTAATCAGTGCATGGTATAATTTTCAGTACAACAATCACAGGATAGTACAAGTCCCTTGAGATGGTACAACAATTCCTAGAAATGGTAAAGCAGTCACAAGACAGTACAAGTCCCTTGAGATTATACAATAATCCTGAAATAGTATAAGTCCCTCAAGATGGTACAATAATCATGAAATGGTACATTCTTTGAGAAGATAATACAGCCCCCAGAAATATAACAATAATCCAAAGATAAATATTGTACCAGGTAATGAAATCAAAACAAGCATAAAAGTTAAATCAATAGAAAAGGTAAAAAGGTCTAGCTATTTGATGTTGGTTAGTGGCCTCAGCAGGGGCTTACCAATTAGTGATTTGCTATTTATAGTAGCTAGCTAATTACATCTCTGGAAATTAAGTTTTCATAGTTGTGAATAGAAGTGGTTTTGACAACTTTTTCCTTCGGTGCATTCCACTTGTACAAGGTACAATAATTTTCTTAAAGTTCCAAGACTCGGTTGTTTATCTACCTTCCACCAATGTCCCTTTATCCTGCATCGTATTAATTTAAATAAGTTGCCTTTGTTCATGTTGTCTAGCCATATTAGTATTGTTTATATAATGATCATATCCATTCTGTTTCTTCTCTCCGCTAAAGTTGGGAGGCAGAGTTCCCTTAACCTGTTTTTATAGTGGAGCACTCTCAGTTCTGGAACTTAAATACTGTACTAGAATTAAGTGGGGGGTCCAAAACTAGTTACAAACCTCTGTATTTTGTAAAGTTCTTTTTTGTGCTTCACGACGTGTTGGTTCCTTGCCACTGCTGCATACTCTAGTAATGGTCTCATAGGCAGTGGATATGGATTTAAATGCTGTTCTGTTTGCAAATTTTCTGTATGCTTTTGACATTGTTCTGTTCACATTAGCTTCTGGTGTTAATGGTTGCAATTTTATCTTATTGTTTCCTTACCTTAATGTGAGGTTGCCTAATGGTCTCCTACCTCCCTTTCCCATCTGCATGCCTTACACTTATCTGGATTGAATTCCAGCAGCCATTCATCTAGCCACTCCTGAAGTTTGTCAGGGCTTTCTTGCAGCACTTTACATTATAATGCTATATAAACTGCATTTTTCAACAAAAACATGTAGATAGAAGCCTGAAAATAGCATGGCATCACTTGCAGGGTGCAAAATGTTCAGTTCCACATACTGTACAACCTAACCAACTTAGCAGTGCATTGTGCATTATATTAGCCCCGTCCCCCAAAAGAAACAACAATTATTCTTAGTACAAGTTGTATTTGTCACTAGGATCACCGCTTTAAAACTCAACAATGCAATAATATTTAGCCATTTTATGTAGTGACATGAGCTAGTGATGATAATTATCTTTGCACTCATTGATTGGTCAGGCATTGTGCCTATTGATTGGTCTGATTGTACCCATTGATTGATCTAATTGTGCCCATTGGTTGGTCTGTGGCTTTGTGCCCATTGGTTGGTCTGTGGCTTTGTGGCCATTCATTTTCAATGATATGACCATTAAATACATCAATATACATATTTTTTTTTCTGAACAAATACTGTAGGACTGTGTTCATAAAATGCTGCAATGTGTTCCCATTTTAATAAACAGCAATGAGCTAAGTTTGATAAAGTACTCCACGAGTTTAAGAAGGTGCAGCAATGAATTTGGTATGGATAATAAAAATAAATAAAGATATTATAACAAAATTGTATGCAAATAATACAATGTTATTGATTTACCCCCAAGAACAAAACCCTAATATACAATGCTCTGCAGTCAACTTCTATAGGGCATACAATTCTTACATACCAACTGGGCACATTATATAACCAAGTAACTGGTCTGGTTATGTTTGGAGACTCTCAGAAGATCCCAGTGCTGAGCCAGAAAAACTTGGGCAGCCAAGCAACCACTAGAGTTAAAGCTAAGCCACCAGGACTTCTGTTTTACAAGCAACAATAGATGGAAGACGAGGTTAGGAAGTCAAGGCAGGAACTCTAGGGCTAACCTTACCCCAACACTAAACAAAAGCTAAAGGCAAGAGATGAAGCCTGTACTTAGCAAAATACAGTACTGTAATAACATTATGACAGCCACAAGAACTGCCAATGAGAAAATTAGAAAAAGAACCAGGTGCAATAGCTGGGAGACAAAGATGAATTTTTTTATCTTGTTACCCGTACATGCACCTTGATAAAGCATAGTCTACGAATCGTGGATACAGTGATAGTCCCAAGAAGAGTGACAAAAGGTGTATTACTGACTTGGAATGAAAAGAAATTTATGGCTATTTAATTGTAACGTGCACAGCTCAACACTTAACCACAAATTAAATGGGAAGCAGTTGAAATTATGAACCGACCAAGAATAAGCAGAAAGCTTGGGCCAACCTGCCTGTAAATGACCAGAATCATATGGCTGCCACTAAAGTACAGGCTACTGCAAGATCACAAAAGTACTAGAGATATCCAAGCAAAGGCTGTAGCTCAACTTAAGGAACCAGGACCACAATAGTGTATGAAAGAGTAGGTCTGACAGACTGGGCAATAGTTCGAGGAAAATCCTAACCCAACTGTCAAAAACACCAGCCATGGACAGGCAAGAACTGTGGCCAGAATAAAATGAACAAACAAAAATTTACAGCCACAAAAATTCTGCATAGGCATGACCTGGCACATACCCAAGAATTGGTGAAAATTGTGTAAAACTTGGGTAAATCATTGCTAGTGCACCACCAAACCAGACCAAGAGAACTGGATGGTCAACAAATTCATCCACCAGCAAAAATGCCTACTTCCCAGGTAATTAAGTGAAATCGGGTATTTCTCCACAACTTCACTGAAGCCATCATTAGATTTTAGTGTGAAGAGCCTCAAAATCAATGAGAAAAATACAAAATATTAAAATGTTAAAAATATTTTAAATTGTATACAGTATATGAAAAATAGTATCCAACAGAACTGCAGTTCAAAAAAGATAGATATATGCATTGGTAATTCCTGAGAAAAAAGGGGGGGAGGGATTGGTATGGTCACATTGCCCAGTAACAAAAGGAACCCTAGTTTTATGATAATACATCATTGCTATAAATTTCACGTTGCCAATCTCAATATATTGTAGAGAACCAGTGGTAATTTTGTGTACACTAAAATATTTTAATTTCTCAACAATACAGTATGACAAGTTCCGATTTTAAATGAAAACCTGTCAAAAGAAAAACAAAAAACTGTAAAGGTACCCAATCAGAATAACTAATGATACCTTATCTAAGGCTGTGCTGTAAGTTATGTCCCCAGAATTTAGTGACAGGTATACTAATTTTATTGTTTGGCTAATTACTGTATATGAGAAGCAAGTTGTAGAATGGTCTATCTCGACTAAAAACAGTACCGTTCTCAAGATTCAGTTACTAAATACATAAACTCTCTATTTTTGACAGAAGTTAATAAGAGCCCTTAGAGTTCTACAATTTTATTACAAATTCAGTATACCGTACAGTGAAAGTTGCAAGTGACAAAAGCACTTACAAATTTGAATTAAAAAATGTATCTGAAACTAAAGAGAATGAAAGTACTGTACTGGAAACACAACGTTGATAAATTATGAATAGGCAAGATTGAATAAAATATCCTATGAAAACAAGTAAAAGGGAAAATTTACAAATGTGTGACAAAGATGAATTTTAAGTACTGTACTGTAATATTATACAATTTGTTCCATCTCTCGAGCATAATTAATCATCTGGTGAGCTAGTTCTTTGGAAGGGATGCTGTCATCACTCTTCCTCACCTCCTTCTTGAAGTGCAAGTATCCATCACCCCCCACCTGCCACCCACGCTGCAAATGACAAATGTGTAGTTACAAAACTTAAATACATTACTGATGAAATTAACTTTTGATTCACCCAAGGATAAGTAGGAGAAAGAGGAAGTAGGTAGTAGTGGTTGGCCTAATTCACCAAAAGAGGCACCACTAGTGCTATGCTTGAAGTAAAAGGAGTTCCCCTTCTCCCCACTGATGGTCTAAGTACAGGAGACAACACACAATTGTGACATCTGCTGGTCTGATCCATTCTCAACTGCATTGTTGAAAATGGAACCCCATCATGCAGAATGCCTTGACAAAGTTTTTAATGTTCCTTAATGAGTTATTGTTTAATATTTTAAAATTGGAAAATTTGAAGAGAACAAAATTTTCTATGACACACACATGCACATATAGAGTACCATACTTTACATAAATAGGAACAGGGAACTAGCAAGTGTACATATTCACACACCCCTATATGCATTATACATATATATATTTCATGTCCTATGAAAACCGATACATACCTGCTCACAATACTGGAGGATTTCCTTAGTGCTAGACAGATACAACATTTTCCCAATGTCTTCGGGTCTGATTCTGTCGTAGGCATTCTCAACACAGTCAGCAATATCTTCACGAATGGTGGCTAATAATTCTTCTATGAAGAATTTATATCCTTCTGCAGGAACCTCTCCTTTTGCCAAATAGATCTGTTGAAATTACAAATAAAATAGAGTTTTTGAAAATTAAAACTGGGAAGAGCGGATTCAGCTTCTGGAAAAAATGCACACCAAAATGTTAGATACAAAAGTTACGTTTTTAAAGAAAATCTGCACTGGACATGAACTGTGAGGGACAGTGAAATGAACAACTGATGACAAAACATCAGTTGACTAATTATGCTGCATCTGAACTTGGTATTGGAAAGCAAAAAATGTGAAATACTGTATGATGAAAAGTAGTCTTAAACAGTTTAGAACATTTTTTGTTTGAGGTGAAGATAAAGTAATGGTAAACACTTTGCCCCTTTTTCTGTCACGTTGGTTTCTGTGTAGAAAGTAGTACAAGCCATAATTTTGATCAACAATGGCATTTTTATTAACAACCGTTTTCCCTAGTTTCTTAACTTTCTCTCATTAGGAAATATTTGCAGACATAATTCATAATTATTTACTATAGACATACCTTAGCAGCTATTGATGGTCAACAAAGTGATTCCAATTTGTTATTAATGACAAGTGTCATTCAGATTTTAGTTCAGCTGCATTTTGTTTATCTGGCAATTTTGTGCCAGAACCATTATCATGCATATAACAACCATCCCCCACAAGTTTCAGCAACCTATTCCATCGTTCTGGGATTCACCAGTCAAAACTAAATTAATTTGATACACTGACAAGCAGTGCAACCCATCCTCGCAAATTCGTATAGTCAATATTGACTTATTAAATACGTGCATAGGTGACATACTAAACATAATAGTTTCCCTTGAAAAGCTTCATAGAAACACCAACCTTACCTACTTAGTATGTTAAGATACGCATCTTATAGCTTCGTAATTACAATTGTTACTTAACCTATTATAGTTATAGGTTAAGTAATTACAATTGTTACTTAACCTATTATAGTTATAGGTTAGGTAATAATTGTAATTAGGAAGCAATAAGATGCTTATCTTAACATACTAAGTAGGCTAGGTAAGGTTGGTGTTTTCTATGAAGCTTTTCAAGGGAAACTATTATGTTTAGTATATCACCTATGCACGTATTTAATAAGTCAATATTGACTATACGAATTTGCGAGGACGGGTTGCAACGTCACGGAATTTACTTGCTATTGAATTTGATACTTGTGACATCAAACAAGCATGATGTCACAACCGCTGCCACGCCGCTGTCTGCACATCAGACAGTAAATAAAGAATGCATGGGTGGACAAGTCAACCTATTCTACATCTTCTATAAAAGTTTATGGCACATCTCAAAAACTAATTGCCTAATGCTCTACACTTAACACCTTATAAATAAATACTATACCTTATTGTAAGCTCCCTCCATAAGATACTGCTCCATTGCAACTGGGTGGCGAATGTACACATTGTCAGTGACGGCTGGTGGGGGCAGGTGCTCAAGAGTGGTGTGAAATTCTCCAACTTTGTTCTGGGCAAGCAAACATAGCAAGTCTAATCCAAGCAGCTCGTACATGTATGGGGATTCTGGAAGTTGCTCCCTGTATAGGTGGGGCAACAGATTAATGCTTTGTGTCATGATATAAAAAAAAAGATGCAAATACAATATTTTTAATAGGTATTTGGATTAAAGTTTACCATGTAAATGTTATGATGATGAAGTGCCAAGCAAGCAAGATTCAACCCTCACATGAAACAATTAAGATATCCCATGTCTTATGTTACCAAGTAACTTTTTTAAACATCATCAACCATATTTCCAAACCAATCATTATCCAGATTGCATGTAAAATGCATGTAAACAACAACAAACTTGTTGGCCCAACAAACGTAGGCCTAACAATAACGGGATACTGGTCTTCACAAAATCTTGATTCTATTTTGTCGATTTTAATTTTTAAGATAATTTTTTTATAAAGTAATAAAATACCATTAGTATATGTACTGTAGTGGCCCGACTGATAGGACACTTACAATATTAGGTTTAATTTTGATGTTGTAGCTTATGCAAAAGAACATTGTAATAGGGAAGCTGGGCTTTAAAATCACTTTGTTTCATGATGAAACAACAAAACAGTTTTTTCTAATTCTATCAATGAGCAAACTGCATCACAAGGGTACTAACCTGTAGTCCATATAATATATTTTAAGCATGGCAATATATCGCTCAAAAAATGGAATATTCTTATTTGCAATGCTCCATTGTGCTCCAATCTCAAGTGTGTTTCCTGAAAGAAGTAAATGCTAAAAGGATTTGCAATGCCAAAATACCGAACATGGAAACATGCACATAAATAAAACACACACAAAACAGTCACAATGGTTATATAACTGAGCACTTCCCATACATGTCAACAAATACAACACCTTTGCAAAGAAAGACAGGCACTAACTTTGTGGTAATCTCTCAATAATACATTCCAAGTCGTTTCTTTATTCAGTGATTAAAATTAAAAATGTATTGCATTTTATACTATAGGCAAATTTACTATTTAATCAGAACATACCAGAGCATTTAAATTTAAGGATCTTGGTAACATGTATACAGGTTATCAAGATGCATTTGGACTAGTAACTGGCCATAATGATAAATTGTTGCAAGTAATATTGACTAACCAACAGCGTTAAAAAAGAAAACAATTCTGCCATCTGTTGTTAGAATGATGCATAATTTACCTAATCAAATATTGACAAGGCCTACCTCATGTAGAACAAACTTTGCACTTTCTAAACTCATAGTAAAGCAGAGACTTACTGTATAAAGTATGATATATTATCGAACATTTTTATTTAATTTGTATGACTAATTGTATTGCATTGTTTTATTTTACCCAAAACTCTACTTAATGTTTATACAAATGTCCATCCTAATACTAATCCATTACATATACCAATAAACATGGAACAGCACCAATAGTCTATCTTATAACAACACACCAAAACAACCAAGGGTTCAGTAATATCTCCGACAACACAAAACAAGAAAAAGGTGTACAGTACTTACTAGCTACAAGCAGCTCTTCCTTGGATACACTATGGCCCATTGATGGCAAGAACTGAAGCTTCGTTAGTTCCACCTAGAAAAATGGGCTGTAATTAAAGTTTAAGCATTGGTTGGCAAGTTGTAAAAAATAATTTTAAAACCTCCAACGTTGATCAAGTCTTCATAAACAGAAGTGTAAACATTGGATAAAGTACAGTTGGTTTCGTTCTCGACTCATAATCGGGAATTCCAGGTTCGAATCCCAGGGAGGCCAGAAATGCTTGGGCACATTTCTTATCACCTAATGCCTCTGTTCTAACAGTAAATAGGTACCCAGGACCTTAAAAAGATTTCCCCATTTTGCACCCGCAAGATAACGTAAGCTTTTAAGGGTCGATAGATGTTAATCTTCTTGTTTGAGGAGCTGTTCACTTGAGACAGTTAAGCAAGTCCCAGCTGTGTCTGGGTACAAGTGACAGGATGAACAACTCAG
This sequence comes from Procambarus virginalis, assembly GCA_020271785.1. Classification (NCBI taxonomy): domain Eukaryota; kingdom Metazoa; phylum Arthropoda; class Malacostraca; order Decapoda; family Cambaridae; genus Procambarus; species Procambarus virginalis. The sequence goes on along the minus strand of WNGS01000690.1, from coordinate 6,769,242 downwards.
CGGGTTTTCTTCCTATTGGGGAGTGTTGTACATGCTGCTATGGCGGTGTGTCCACTCACAAGATGAGTGGCGCTGCCCAATTCATTCGCCCCTCGGGGCATTAAAAAAAAAAAAATTAGGTACCCAGGAGTTAGTCAGCCTTGTCGTGGGTGTTGTATTCTGGGGGTCTGTAGTTCATGCTTGGGGGGAGGGGGACTTTGATACAATTCCACACAGCCTAAACAAACGATATTTAGGAGAACACTAACAATTAAAATCGAGCTATGGACGAAGACCTGCGGAGGATTTGGCAGAAATTCTTGTGGGTGGACTCGCTCACCTTAATGTCAGACAGGAATTTGCCGCATGTCTCCAGATTGCGGTTCTTCTTGGACCACTCATTCTTTAGTAACTCGTAGGTAGAGACGACGCTCTTGACCACACTCTCACGACTCATGACGACGAGGACGACGAGGACGACCACCACCACCGTCACCACGATGACTCGATCACCACAACACAACACAAACTATCCACATTGAATCATCATCCACCATACCTCTCTGCCTTTAATTTATTATGTCATTAACAAAAGAACAAATGTAAATAATTAACTATGAGAATTGTAAATCATTTTATCAATTTCACGTTGTTAACAACTTCACCTAACTCGAAAATACATAAAAAAATTTATTAAAGGACAAACATAATCGTAAGTTAATTTATCATAAAATTAATACCAGCTATAATTATGGCACTAAATCACATACAATCTTCTTATGGACCATAATTCAAAACCATGCTATTAATATTGTTTATGCAGGTGTCCCCTGAGGTGTTGACATGAGACGAGCAGCTGACACTGACGCAGGCGACGCTCCCTCTGGCCCCTCGTCTCTCTCTTCTTTCAGCCTTATACTGCTCTTCACCCAGCCAACATGTTCAAGAAACCCAACCCTAAAGGTAGACGGACATGGTTGTCACCTGTCTCGTGCTCGGGGAACACGAGAGTCTGGCTCCATGACGATATTTCAATGTTTTCTTATAAGTTTATAATATATAAATATTCAACATTACCTGAATGTAAAGTTAATATACCATATATCGAATTAGTTTCTTAATCTATGCTACATTATAGTAAAATGTTTTGATATAGCAGTTAAAAGTTACAAGGAACTGCAAAAGATTAAACAACCATTGGCTTACAAGTTACGTACATAAAGCAATTGACAGGTAACATAAATATGAAAAAACCTAGGATTGTCCACGTTATGAAAGAACTAGTAAAAATAATACTCGACACTTGCCAGTATAATAAGACGAGCTAAACTATCTTATTTTGAAAACGGATTTAAAGTAAAAAAAAAAAAAAGGAAAACCACATGGAAAAATCATCACAAATATCCTAGGATCCTAACACTGTTCCTATAATAAACAGATTACACTTTGCAAAAGTGGTATGTACTAACAGTGGATTTGGACATTGTAACTACATTTAATGTTTTTTTTTTCCGTCAATTGGTGTTAATTTTGCTAGAAATATCCCAGAGACCCAAACACACATTGTTACATATCTCACTGGTAGTTAACCTAGCTCTACACTTTTTGCCCATCAGTTTATCAGACATTATATCCATAATTCACTCACTTAAAATCACAGTTGGTAACATTGATGAAATACCACCTATGATATACCAAAGTGGTGGTCGTGTCCTTACACCAGCCATACCTCTACTTTTCAACAAATCTTTTGAGTTTTAAACATTTCCTGATATACCGTTCTAAAGAGCAAGAGTAACTCCAGTTCATTAAGGAAGAGATACAACTGATATATATAATTATAGACCAGTATCAAACCTGCCATTATTATAAAATATTTGTAATTATTATTTACAAATAGCTTTACTCCTATCTTGTAAAATAATTTACATACTAGGTTCCAGCCAGTTTGGCTGCAGATCCCTAAAAGTGTGCCAATGATACCACTATTAGTTTGCTTGACTTAATCTACACAGCTCTTGAAAAAAAAAAAAATGTTTCAAATTGGCCTCTATTGACCTAAGAAATGTTTCGGGCAGTCCTCAAATGCATAGCATTTCAGGCAGGTCCTTAATCCTAATTTTCCCTGGAATACGACCCACCAAATCGTTTATCAATCAGGTACCCATTCACTGCTGGATGAACAGAGGCGAACAGTTAAGGATGGGTGTCTATTCAATCCTCCCGAGCCAGGATATGAACCCAGGCCAAATTGCTCGCAAAACGCCGGGTGAGTGTTTTACCACTGCACTATAGGGACTGCTAGTTCATTTGAAATGTTGGTGTTCCCATACAGTACAGGTCAATAAAAGCCTGATGTGGGTTCAGTATCCTGGTGAACCTTGGCACTGGCTTGAGGAGCAACCAAGGGGCTGCTCGGAAAGGAATATTTCGTAATACAGTACTGTACAGTACTGTAATGTACTTGACACCTTATTTTTTGTATATTGTTTTTATATGAATGTTAAATTTTACAGATCAGATGAGGGCTAATGACAGACAGCTGCGCAAAGCTGTCGAGATGTGGAACGAGATCGACGTGAGTTGGAGAGAGAAGAGAAAAATTGGAAAATGACATCAAGAGATTAGCAAAGTCACCAGGCAACAAGGAGGCCATTGCACTATTGGCCAAGCAGCTAGTTAACATTAGAAAGCAAAAGACAAGAACATATGCTGCAAACAGTAGGGTTAGACAGATTCCTGATTATTTATACTATTTCAGTTTTATGTAACCTGCCATTGACATTTTGGTGGCGTATAGATGATGTGTGTGTGCTATTGGTCAGTCCTTTCTTCTATTCTTTCTAAGTTCTTCTGACTGAAGTTATGCTCACTGTAGAAATTTCAATTTCCAATGCTTTATGTAGGTTTGTTTACCATATTTTCTGTTGGTGTGGTTGTAATGGCTCCTCCACTTCGTTCAGTGTCTTCATCTTGTGTAGGGTTTATCTTAGGTGTTATGAATCAGAAGGCATGTACCCTTGATCTCCAGGAAAAAACCTTGTTTGTCTCTCGGATGATTTTGTGTGTGCATGTTTTTCCTTGTTTGCAGTGTACAAGCTTGCCTTCCCCTGCTGCTCCTACTTTGACCCTTGGACAGCAGTTTGGATTCCCAGCTTCCTTTATTACTTCCGGCTCACATCTCTTCAGTTTGTAGATCTGGGCTTATGCTAGTAACAGTTACTATTGGGGCAATTTCCTGTGCGGTTTTGACATAGGTTTGTAGTACCTTACCTCGAGGTTACCTTGAGGTGCTTCCTGGCTTAGCGTCCCCACAGCCCGGTCGTCGACCAGGCCTCCTGGTTGCTGGACTGATCAATCAGGCTGTTGGACGCGGCTGCTTGCAGCCTGACGTATGAGTCACAGCCTGCTTGATCAGGTATCCTTTGGAGGTGTTTGTCAAGTTCTCTCTTGAACACTGTGAGGGGTCTGCCAGTTATGCCCCTTATGTGTAGTGGAAGCGTGTTGAACAGTCTCGGGCTTCTGATGTTGATAAGAGTTCTCTCTCGGAGTACTGTACCTGTTGCACCTCTGCTTTTCAATGGGGGTATTCTGCACATCCTGCCATGCCTTCTAGTCTCCTGGTCCAAAAAGTACCTTGGCTTTTTGGTACATTTCTGAGGTCTCTGCTTCAATGTATCAGAGGTCTGTTCATAGCACTGTTTCCCTTCTTTCCTTCCAAGTTTAGAGCCCAGGGAAGGAGGATGTAGGCTCCATTCCTAGCTCATCCTCGCCTGTGATGTGGGTGTGTCTCAAGATATTTTTGGGTTTGTCTGAAGAGGACCCTTACAATATTTGCCTTTTCTTGTTGGTGATCTTGTTACATAAATTCTTGAGTCTCTCTCTCTCCCATGAAGACTTGTATTGGGTACGTTTCAGTCATGGGTTCATGGCTTGATTCCACCCTGAATCGGGAGTCGGTCGGCCGAGCAGACAGCACGCTGGACACGTGATCCTGTGGTCCCGGGTTCGATCCCGGGTGCCGGCGAGAAACAATGGGCAGAGTTTCTTTCACCCTATGCCCCTGTTACCTAGCAGTAAATAGGTACCTGGGAGTTAGTCAGTTGTCACGGGCTGCTTCCTGGGGTTGGAGGCCTGGTCGAGGACTAGGCCGCGGGACACTAAAAGCCCCGAAATCATCTCAAGATAACCTCGAGAAGATAACCACACCTGTACAAGTTCCTGTGGTCTCTTCTTCCTCTGTGTGCTACATAGCCTTCCCGGTTTGGTGCCTTCTTTTGATAATTACTTACTTCTTCCTCTGCATTTTAGTCTGCAGGGCTTGCCTCAGATCTTGTTTCATGACTTTGAGTCAGCCAGGTTATTGATTGTTATTAATTACTGCAGCTGTTTTTTTCCAGCTCCCTATCCACCTCACAGCAGAGGTGACTAAGATAGTTTTTGGGTTTGCTAGTGGTTTTCTTCAGCCCTTGAGGATTGTGGTTGTTTAACTTTGCTTGTTCCACTCTCAATGTGGGTGTTCTTGTTGAGATTTGCATCTTTCATACACTTTGTTGGTATTCTTTGAAATGTGTCAACAGGGAATATCTGGCTTTGGGGCTTCGAGCAGTCCCACAGAGTGCTGGCCTCTTGCTACTTGGGGATGTTCTTGTCTTGTTGCAATTGTGTGTTGCTTGGCATGAAGCTGATGTGTTCTGCCCCAGGCCCTCTTCTTCTGTGGTCTTTCCCCTATGGGTCAGCCCAGTCTGTCTTTTCTGTTTTCTTAAACTTTTGATTACCATAAACAAAAGCCACTTTCTCTGCCAAGGTTTCATTGAGAGCTCAAGAAGCTACTGAGGTGACCCTCCACACATTGAGACTGATGGATGCCTACTACTGTATATGCAATATAAGTGTTAGAGGTGTAATAACTTTCAGTAGTAAGAAATATTTNTATTTTCAAAAGAAGGCAGAAAGTGCTCGGCAGAAAAGTACCGTCCGATCAGTTGACATCACACATCTGCAAGCTCATGGAGAGAATCCTAAGGGAGGGAATCATGCAACATCTCACAGGTAAATTTAAGCCCTCAGGTAAATTTAAGCATTTGCTTGACTGCTTGATGAATCCGGCCCTAGGCCGCCAAGACCCTGTTCCACCTCCATAACCACCCGAGCCCATACATACGCCAGACATTTGAGAATACAGCAACCATATGATGGATAATTTAGATGAGCGTAGTGAATACCAATACTATTGGAAGCTCCAAAACATCATATGAAAAGATTATAGGGCAGATATGGGACACCTGCACGAGTGTAAGTCTTATCCGGTAAATAATATGTGGGTAATTAAACCACTCAAACTCTCTCTGTCTCTCACCCTCATGCAGTATTTGTCTTCTATATGCAGACGATGAGCACATAACGTGGCTGAAGACATGATGACCAAACCACACATCAGAAGATGGAGAAATGACGACGTTTCGGTCAGTCTGGTCAAGTCATGTGAGCTTCTTTAGCTTATATAACTACCCTTGTAGTTCATTCCATTTTATTATTATTTTTATCCTAAAAAATAGCTTTTTAACACCTATATGCCATGTTTGTTTCTCAAGTTCCCCTCCATGACTCTCATTACGAATATTTCCGCATTTTGTTTTCCACAATACTGATAACAACTTGCCTCAAAGTATTTACATGTATCCTTTCCTCTTCTGTAAAATTAGGTTGTGTTCTTTCAGCATTTCTTCATACCCCATCCCACATAATTCTGGCACATGCCTCATTGTAAACTTATGCACCTTGTCACATTTCCTTTTATGCTTTTAGAGGTGAGGGCTCCATGGAGGAGCTGCATAGACTAAGACTAGTGTGTATGTACTTACCTGAATTTACCTGAGGGCCAATATCTTTTTAGTAGCTTCCACGAGGACAGGAAGCCAGTGGCTTGTCAAAGGTCCTCCCATTTATCCTGTTGATTTTATCGAACGGGATTTTAAAATTCAGGTGCATTTTGGCATTTATGGCTTCAGCGGATAGGCAGTTCCATAGGTTTTGTTCATGTGCATGCATAGTGCCTACAAATTGTGTCAATTGAATGTACAATTTAAAATCATTATTAACGGGAGCTTAACCTGGGTGGTCTAAATTAAACTACTGTATACCACATTTGTCGACCAAATGCTGTAGAAACTTATTATCCAATTTTATATACAGAGGTTGAGATTCAGTTCAACTAGTGTTTTTACACTATGATTTTGATGTTACAGAATCCAAGGGGACCTGTTACCACACCTAGTAGCACTGTGATAGCATTACCACAGAAGTGGCAGAAAGGCTCTCTGAAGTCAGTAGAGGGTCCAAGATCAGCATTCCTCGATGTGATGCGGAATCAAGACTAGTCAAAAGGATTAGCGCCTGCTACATGAAAGGCAACAGTCTCGAGATTGTTGGGAGCAATTATGGAAGCCATGCTGGGTCTCCAATCTCAAACCTTGCTACTACAGTACCATGGGTAATATTCAAACTCGTATAATAAAAGTAGGTTGTAGTTGGTCTGGCTCCAATTCCTTCTCCAGAATAATGGCTTCATAATCCACACTCAACTATCTATTGCCCTCTGGTCTGTAGAAGGGCTTAACAAACCACTTTCAACTAATCTCCAGCCTATGGTCAGTAGAGGGGCTTCCTCAGCCACGCTCAACTGGCTTTCATCCAGTAGAGGGGCTTCATAAGCCACACAACTGACTTCCAGCCTCTGGTTGGTAGAGGTGCTTATAAGCCATACACAATTGCCTTCCAGATTAGAAGAGTACATAAGGTTTCCCCTCCATTTTTCCCTAACCTGTCATATCAATAATCAGGGGAAGGAGCAAGTCTCATTTCAGACAGTTTTTCTAAATTTTGAATTCAATCAGATGCTGTATGGAGAAAAATGGTGGCTATATTGAGCAATGGATTAACTGCTGTGAAACTTTGTCTCCTTTCTCGCATATTAATATTTGTCTATCTTTTAGCCTGGTGATATGTACACTAAGAAGCAACATTTTTTAAATGTCATATTTTTGGTAAGACCCATGTATATCTTATCATGTGCACTACTATCATATTACTGAATAATGTTTGTGCATTATAATTTACAGTATTCCAGAAGTATCACTAAGACGTCCTGTTTTTGGTAGATGGTGTTATCGCCTTTTCCTTCTGCTGGGGGTGGATGATTTTATCACCCCTCTTCCTCCCACGGGTCCTTCAATGATCATCATCGATGCAAAGTATGAGAACACTACAAATTCATCTTTGTATCAGGGATACGCAAGGTTGTACGAGATGTTTTGTTTCTATAATATTTTTTGTTCTTTTAAGAACTGGCTGCTACTGAATATTAGTAACGATAAAGGCAGAAGTGTTGTTTGTAAAAATACACAATTTCAATCCTTATGCTAGAAAGATGCAGAAGTGAATTTAAATACTGTACTGGATAATATAAAGTCTAAGCTTTGGATGTAGTTATGTAGAGCTTTTTCCTGTTGTTTTATGCTCATGGGTATATACATAGGGTGCGTATTTTGGATCAGTTAGTAGTGGAGGCGGCATGGTGTGAGCTGCCATGAACTTCGTCAGTGTTTTTACTACCCTCTGGGTGAGTAATGGGAAGTGGACATATATATATAATGAAAGAAAGTAAAGAGAATACAGCAATAAGAAGAGTGAAGCAAAAAGATTAATATATATATATACATACAGTATATATATTATATATACTGTACATATGTAAAATATATACTGTATACATATCCCAAACTGTTATTTAGTTGTGTATGTTTTTTGATAGGTGGCCACAAGGGCGAGTATGACAGATGGTGTCATCCAGTCTGAGTCACATGTGGTGGTATCTCCCTCAGTTGTCGCTCCATTGGATCCAAGTGACCCTCTATCTCCCAGGGGGATGACTGAAAGGTGAGTCCTCATAGGTGTTTGACACATTTTATTACAAGATGTTCACATTAATACTGTACATATTTGTATTATTTGTTCCATCCTTGCTGAATATTAAAGACCTAAATTAAAATTTATCCAGACATATCTGACATCATCATTATCCTCTTTCCAAATTTTCATAGGGTGATGAGGCATCTGGTAGGAGAATTTAAGAGTTGTCAATATAGTATATATATACTATACTAAATATATATATGTCGTACCTAGTAGCCAGAACGCTCTTCTCAGCCTACTATGCAAGGCCCGATTTGCTTAATAAGCCAAGTTTTCATGAATTAATTGCTTTTCGACTACCTAACCTACCTAACCTAACCTAACCTAACTTTTTCGGCTACCTAACCTAACCTAATCTATAAAGATAGGTTAGGTTAGGTTAGGTAGGGTTGGTTAGGTTCGGTCATATAACTACGTTAATTTTAACTCCAATAAAAAAAAAATTGGCCTCATACATAATGAAATGGGTAGCTTTATCATTTCATAAGAAAAAAATTTGAAAAAATATATTAATTCGTGAAAACTTGGCTTATTAGGCAAATCGGGCTTTGCATAGTAGGCTGAGAAGTGCGTTCTGGCTACTAGGTACGACATATATACATATATACTAAATCTTTCCCACAGCATTGCATAACAGGGAACCAGCAGTATCGAATACATGACACCTTTCAAAAAAATCACTAGAAAACCCACATTAACTGAACGCCCCCTTCTTTATTGCAGGCAAATCAGTGGCGACAAAGCCAGTGGTTCAGTACCCAAGGCACAACATCGGCCATCATACGGAGGAGGGGGGCCAATACAGAAAGTTTCAGGTGCAGGAAGCTCCCCAGGACCATTTTTTTACCAATCCTCTACAAACTCATACTCTCCATATAATTATGTGACTGAAGATGTAAAACATCTGCTGAAATTACACCGACTCAAACGTAAAATAACGGGGAAAGATGAGGACTTGCCTTATGAGTTGTCATCAGAAGCTGCTAGGACTGTGTTAGGTAAGATGCCAAAAAAGGGTAAACAGGAACAAATTACTACAGATAAAATGCAAACATTTCAGAAAAATGGTACTTGCCGGCCATTGAAATACCCGAGCTTTCGTAAACCAGAAGCCAATGAGACCAGGCAGATAATACAACCAAACAGGTATGACCAGACATCATCAGCAGCATTTCCAACAAATAAAAAGCATTTTGAAACCAGGAAAAGAATACGAGCAAAGCGTGCACGAAAACTGGGTTATGGACAAAGTATTGAAGACAAAAAGCCGACATTAAAGAGAAAGAGAAATGGTACTTGCCAACCACAGAAATACCCGAGCTTTCGTAAACCAGAAGCCAATGAGACCATGCAGATAATACAACCTAATAGATATGACCAGACATTATCAGTAGCATTTCCAACAAAGAAAAGTCATTTTGAAACCTGGAAAAGAACACGAGCAGAGCCTTCACGAAAACAGGGTTATGGACAAAGTATTAAAAATAAAATGCAGACACTAAAGAGAAATGGTACTTGCGGGCCAGGGAGGTACCTGACCCTTCCTAAACCAAACTGTAACCATAAACAAGAAAATCCAATTATTTCAAAATTGAAGCGGAAACCAGCCATACGTCACAAGAAACCAGGATATAGAGACAATATGAGCTTGAACAATGACACTGTGCAAAATGAACAAACCATTACTGAAAAAAGCATTAATAGCCAGTTATTAGAAGAGTATCCAGAAAGCTATTCAAATGAGCAAGCAGACTCTAAAAAAAAACAAAGCATTCGTCAAAAATCATGGAAAAAGTGGAATCTACGGAGAGGTGATAAATCAAATGGCAAAGCAAACTCCTTTGAAACAAAACCAAATACTCGTCAAGACTCATGGAAAAAATGGAACATATGGAATGGTGATAAATCAAATAGTCGAGCAAACTCCTTTGAAACAAAAACAAATACTCGTCAAGAATCATGGAAAAAGTGGAACCTACGCAGTGGTGACAAGTCAAATGGCCAAACTGACTCCCCTGAAGGACTACCAAACACTCGTCAAGACTCATGGAAAAAGTGGAACCTACGCAGTGGTGACAAGTCAAATGGCCAAACTGACTCCCCTGAAGAACTACCAAACACTCGTCAAGAATCACGGAAAAAGTGGACCATTACTGAAAAAAGCATTAAAAGCCAGTTATTAGAAGAATATCCAGAAAGCTATTCAAATGAGCAAGCAGACTAGAAAAAAACGAAGCATTCGTCAAAAATCATGGAAAAAGTGGAATCTACGAAGTGGTGATAAATCCAATGGCAAAGCAAACTCCTTTGAAACAAAACCAAATACTCGTCAAGAATCATGGAAAAAGTGGAACCTACGCAGTGGTGACAAGTCAAATGGCCAAACTGACTCCCCTGAAGGACTACCAAACACTCGTCAAGAATCATGGAAAAAGTGGAATCTACAGAGTGGCGACAAGTGAAATGAGCAGACTGTCTCCTCGGAACCATGACCAAATGCACATAAAATTTTTGAAAAAAGTGAACTTACAGAATAATGGCTCAGAGATCTGTTTATAAATGCAACTAATAAATTATCATGACATCTAGCAAAAGTGAAATAAACATAAATAATGCAGAATGTGGTAAACTTCTCTTCAAAAGCATAATTGAACAAGGCATGGAATTTATGGAAAATATCACATTTACATTTTTTAATACAATATCTATAAAATACGTATAATACTCACTGCTATCAAATTACTACATACTGAGAGAATAAAATAAGGGAGACAAAACTGAATAAGAGGGCACTGAGTAATGTACAGTTTAGTTGATTAGATAATTTAGACCAGATGCCAAGTTTTGGAGTTGTTAACTAATCAGTGCATGGTATAATTTTCAGTACAACAATCACAGGATAGTACAAGTCCCTTGAGATGGTACAACAATTCCTAGAAATGGTAAAGCAGTCACAAGACAGTACAAGTCCCTTGAGATTATACAATAATCCTGAAATAGTATAAGTCCCTCAAGATGGTACAATAATCATGAAATGGTACATTCTTTGAGAAGATAATACAGCCCCCAGAAATATAACAATAATCCAAAGATAAATATTGTACCAGGTAATGAAATCAAAACAAGCATAAAAGTTAAATCAATAGAAAAGGTAAAAGGTCTAGCTATTTGATGTTGGTTAGTGGCCTCAGCAGGTGCTTACCAATTAGTGATTTGCTATTTATAGTAGCTAGCTAATTACATCTCTGGAAATTAAGTTTTCATAGTTGTGAATAGAAGTGGTTTTGACAACTTTTTCCTTCGGTGCATTCCACTTGTACAAGGTACAATAATTTTCTTAAAGTTCCAAGACTCGGTTGTTTATCTACCTTCCACCAATATCCCTTTATCCTGCATCGTATAATTTAAATAAGTTGCCTTTGTTCATGTTGTCTAGCCATATTAGTATTGTTTATATAATGATCATATCCATTCTGTTTCTTCTCTCCGCTAAAGTTGGGAGGCAGAGTTCCCTTAACCTGTTTTTATAGTGGAGCACTCTCAGTTCTGGGACTTAAATACTGTACTAGAATTAAGTGGGGGGTCCAAAACTAGTTACAAACCTCTGTATTTGTAAAGTTCTTTTTTGTGCTTCACGACGTGTTGGTTCCTTGCCACTGCTGCATACTCTAGTAAGGTCTCATAGGCAGTGGATATGGATTTAAATGCTGTTCTGTTTGCAAATTTTCTGTATGCTTTTGACATTATTCTGTTCACATTAGCTTCTGGTGTTAATGGTTGCAATTTTATCTTATGGTTTCCTACCTTAATGTGAGGTTGCCTAATGGTCTCCTACCTCCCTTTCCCATCTGCAT
>WNGS01000690.1:6677089-6745713 GCA_020271785.1 Procambarus virginalis | reverse complement strand
TTACAAGACATTTATGGAATTTACAGTGTTAGAGCCTGCGGTATGTTACAAGTGCTAGGCGTACGCTGTCTCAGTGTTAAGGTTACTGTATGCCATATACTAGGTACTGTATGCCATAATACTAGTTACTAGTATGCCATAATACTAGTCTACTATGCTATGCCATAATAATAGTCTACTGTAATGCCATAATACTAGGCTACTGTATGCCATAATACTTGTATACTGTATGTCATAATGCTAGGCTACTGTATGCCATAATGCTAGGCTACTGTATGTCTACTGTATGCCATAATACTTAGTCTATGCTACTATGCCAAATACTAGTCTACTGTATGCCATAATACTAGTCTACTGTATGCCATAAATACTAGTCTACTGTATGCCATAATAATAGTCTACTGTATGCCATAATACTAGTCTACTGTATGCCATATACTAGTCTACTGTATGCCATAATACTAGTCTACTGTATGCCATAATACTAGTCTACTGTATGCCATAATACTAGTCTACTGTATGCCATAATACTAGTCTACTGTATGCCATAATACTAGTCTACTGTATGCCATAATACTAGTCTACTGTATGCCATAATACTAGTCTACTGTATGCCATAATACTAGTCTACTGTATATCAGTGCTAGGCTACTGTATACCATAATTGTATAACAACTAAATTTGGTCACGGCGGCAGACTTGCTGGCAGGTCTAAAAACGACCGCACTATTTTTTTATAAGATAAGAATTACATATTTTAGATGACAATAATATTAAGTTAGATAAGAGGCAAAACGACAAATTTTGTACATTTGATGGTTATGTACTATGAATAAGTTTTGCCATGAAAATTATGAAGTATTTGGTAGTTACCGAATAATTGAAAAGTGAAACAGTTACAATAGCATCTAAAGAAATTATGTATCAGTTGCTATACTGTTCGCAGGTATGATTATTGGCATGTATTTTTAGTTTGTTAATATAATTGCCATATATAAAATTTTGTATGCATATATGTATTGTTTCTCTACAGAACTACCAATGTATTTCTAAAAATCATATTTTTTACATTAATATAGTTATTTTTACCAAATATATTGTTCATAATTTATAACCTTCTTTACCTAAACTATGTTTAACTACACATTAATCTGAATATATCAAGCTGGCTTTACAAGATTGTGATAACTCTTGTATATATAAAAAAAATAATCGTCCTTGACGAAGAGACAACCGCGTTGAGTCTTACCAGTAACTAAATGGGTGACCACGGTAGAGAATTTCTGTAACAGAATTTGACTATATTGGCTTGGAAGATGAACATGTATGGAATGTGTCCCAGACAGACAATATACGTAAATTATATCCAAACTGCTGTAATTCTTATTATCGAGATTCCCCCTAAGCCAAGCAATCACCATTCCTAGGATGAAACCTACATTTACCCAACTCCCGGGTACCTATTTAACTGCTAGGTGAACAGAGAAATCAGTTTAAATGAAACGCGCCCAGCCATATGTCCTCATGTGTAGGCCATTATATACCAAGCAAATTTACACAAGGCGCTATTGCAAATTTATATCAACAGATAACTACAACATAAGTTGACAGGTGATTACACTGGTAAGGATATCTGTCTTAAGTACTTATATTGAGGAAGTGGGGAATAGAAGATACAGTGTGAGTTTGAAGCACAAGGTAGGAAACTATGAGGATGAAATTGGGTTGAGATGAGATGAAATTAGTTTAATGGATATAGCTTAAGGAGTAGTATAGTATAAGAAGAACAGAGTGGGGAACTTAATATCTGTTTTTTTTTAGCATACCAACAGTTTTAGATATGTTTTGGGCTGTGTGCTATATAAAAATTCATTGTGTCGGAGTACAGGCAGCCAATGCTTATATCGAGATCCCTTCAAGGTCAAATTACTGACCTTCCCCAGGATGCAACCCCACAGCAAGCTGAGGAGTCCTGGGTACCTATTCAACTTCTAGTGTGTGGTCTGGTCAACACCTATTTACTCCTAAGTGAACAGATACATTAGGCGACAGGAAACGCGCCCAACCATTTCTGTCCCGACCGAGAATCGAAGCCACCAGCTTTCAATCCATTAATCATATCACTAGACATGGTGGTCTTCCGATAAATTCAGGTAAATTAAATCCCTATTTACAAGCGTCCTGTGCAGTTCTTCAGGCATAACTTTTTTTCTTACTATTTTCCCTGAAATAAACATTATTTCTTTGTGCTTACCTTATATTACATACCCAGACATACTTAAAAGTAATATATTTAATGTCTCATACAACAAACTATACTGGACTATCAAAAAATATTTATATCTTCCAGTACCTGGAAAAATATGCGTGACGGCAGGGCGCAACCCACAACTGTAAATAAAAGCCCGTTTTCTTCTACTTGAAATTTATATACAGCAATTATTACTGCAACAAAACATAAATATGATAGACATAACATAGAAACATAAATACGTATATTTCTCCACAATTGTCATTTTCTACCCTGGACAAATTTCTTTCCCTTAGACTTGAAAATTGCCCAAGTGGACCCCCTTCTGAGAGACAGTATTAAGCAGAAACAATATACAATCATCCGAGCGTAGGCTCTGTTGCCGTCTTCATGATTGTTCTCGACGTCAAATTGGGAATCCCGGGTTCGAATCCCGAGCGGGACAGAAATGATTGGGCACGTTTCCTTTCACGTAATGTACCTGTTCACCTAGCAGTAAATGGGTACCTGAAAGTTAGTCAGGTGTTGTAGAGTAGCATCCTGGGAGGGTCAGCAGGTCTACCTTGGGACGACCTCAATATACGTTTAATATATGAAGGACAGACAATAGGAGATGCCTTTTCACTCACAGGGTTATAAACCCATGGAACCTTCTTCCCTCCGAAGCCGTAAATGCCGAAAGAATGCTGAATTTCAAAAGCCAGCTCGATAAAATCATAAAATCATCAGGACAAATGGGGGGACATGTGACAAGATATAAGAACATAAGAACATAAGAACAAAGGCAACTGCAGAAGGCCTATTGGCCCATACGAGGCAGCTCCTATTTATAACCACCCAATCCCACTCATATACATGTCCAACCCAAAAAATATCGGCTTCCTGTCCTCGTCGAGGCCACTAGAGATATAGCGGCCCTCGTGCAAATTCACACAAATGCACCAAGAATACCAAAGTTTACCCGAGTAATTGTTAACCAAAGAAAATGTAGACTGACAGAGTATTGTAAATGTCCAACACAACCACAACAACAACAGCACGTCCTCTCAAATTTGCAGGTTTGTTGAGGTCCTTTCACTAGGCCAATTACTCGGAATATAACCCACAGCAGTTGCCTAACTGCCGAGACAAGAGACCTTGTCCAAACACTTGTATGTGGTGCCGCGGCCACTAACCCTGTGACCCGACCACTGACAACCGCACCACACGACCCCTTAACTTATACTCAAATCAAAATCAACCCCATACTGTAATATTTGTATTAAAAACATCAGAACATAATTGTCAAGGAAACTGCAGAAGTCCTAGTGGCCTGTACGTAGGCCAATAAGGCCAATTTGTGGCCAATACACGGGGAAATAAGACAGTATTTATGTAACAAACTTTTTATATAGTATAGTATCATATTTGTAATTTGGAATTAGTGTGTGTATATATATACATATACTTATGTGTTCATCTACGTTGAAATGCATTTTTCCATTTTTTCAGTCATAATCTGTATTTCATATACTGTATGTTGAACAGGGATACATAGTATTCACCAAGACCTGTCATCCATTTATCGGTGTATATGTGTTCCGAACCATAATGGTAACTGACCCAACTATGGGATGGGTTAACCCATGTATCACATTTTCAAAATTGGTCACCCATGTTGGAATAGACGAACGCCAAAAGAATATTATTGAAAACATCTTGATAACTTATTAAACCAAAATTATTTATTAATCAGCAGAAAGACAGAAATGGAATCTATATGTAATACCTCTACCAGACAAATATTTTAAATCAAACCGAATATATTTGCAGTTGTATAAAAGTGGCAGTTTTCATCGCTCATCGAGCTCGAAACCCGCAGTATTCATCTCAGAACAATGCTTCTTTCACGCAAATTCATTAATAAACGTAAGAGTTTTATGTCTCAAGAAAGATAGAAATATAAGCTTCATTCTAAATACCTTACCATGGGGCATATATAAATTTAAAGATATAGTTACGAGTCTGCTTTAATCAAATTCAAATTCAAGTTCAAATTTTTGTTCAAAACAATGTATGTTCTAAGAACATACGAGTAACATACAATTTTAGGAACAGGAGTTAAACAAACTAATGAAACCACTATTATGCAAAGCGTTTCTGGCAAAACTTAAAAATAATTTAGAAAAAATTCACTAAAAGTGTGAAGGGGTTGGTGTGCACTTGATACTAAAAAGAGAAGAAAGCTAACAAAACGAGGAAGTTCAAGAAAAATAACAAATGAGTACAATAAAAAGGTGATACTTAATGATGACAGGAATAGACTATTACAATATGGAGTGAGTAGTTCTGGCAACAGTTCAGTAGTTTATTTACATTATTAACAATAAAAATACTAAGGTGTAATTTAGAAAAGCAACTATAACATAGCATAACATAGAGTATAATAGTAACATAATTTAAGTTTATTGGGACCAACACTCAAATAGTCCTGGCTATATAATGTAACTATAACCAGGATTATAATATTTATAGTTGTGGAATATATATGTTCAGGGCTACAATATATTTGTTGATTGGCCATTAAGCTAATATTATGACCAAGATAACCTGCGTGCAATTGATACAGGCTAGTTTGACAAGATTTCCTGGTTCAACCTTGACACTAAGTGGATGTCTGGCTTCTGCTCTGCCTTGTGGTATCTGGAAAACATTTTGTTATTCCAGAGCAGTGGATAAGGTTATTACTCTGTCGTGTGACATTTTAAAATTACCTTTTTACTGTAATACAACACTTAACCATGCAGTAGTAGGTATCCATCAGTCTCGGGAGACTATGAAGTTGCACTCTTGTTAGTCTGGAGTGGCCTCTCCAGCTCAAAGCCATGGTAGGTTGATACAGAGGAGAAGCTGTTACCTAAGGAGCAGGTCCCTCCCCCCCTCTCCACGGCACCAGAAGTCTCCAATGGAAAGGCAAATGCCAATACAATTGGTTCCAGCGCCGTTGCAGGAACTGTGAGCTCCAGAGTTGACCTTGAAGTTATTAAAAGAAGGCATAGGGACGCCAAACCCGGAGACCGCCATGGTCAGGGCCAGAGAAGAACTACCTCATCAAGGGCAAGAACGACCCCAGCCTCTTGAAGAAGAGCCTGGGCCGCACGAGCCCCAGGAGGTGGACGTCACGGTCCCGCACCTACAGGTTCCAGACAGAGATCGTCACATCCCTCTTTCACCGAGGCCAGCTTCCTTCAAGACTAAGCAGAAGGAAGAGTGATACAGTAATTATAAAATACAACAATTATTATTATAATAATTATTATAATAATAATATAATTAATTAATAATTATCACTCTTCCCTCTGCTTGGTCTTGAGTGTGTTCCTCCCCCACCATGCAAATGTGTTAGTAATATGCCTGTATGTACATGTGTATGTCTACAACTGAAGGTAATGTTCATTTAGCAAAAAGTACATACCTGTACATACAAAATGAGTTACAAGCAGAATGTTGGAATTCTACATCAAGCAAATATATACAGTACTGTACTATGCCCAAACCCACTAATCTGTACAGCATTTCGGAGATAGTGCTGTACACACGGGGATATGTGTGCACGTATGTAAGTGTTATATATTATGGGTAGGGCCCAGATTATATATAAATGCACATTTTACAGAATTTTTCTGGTCAGAGTAGATTAAAACATTTTAAATAATCTTTTAGTTTTAATTTTAAGATTAAGCTATTTATTCATTGTAAGATATTGGTTTGGCAGTAAGTCTTTCCGTTGGTACTCGGTCAATTGCACTGCTTTTCTTCACCGTTTTACTTTAAACTAATAACTTTTTTAATACCCTGTACTACAATTAAATTTACATTCCTAATTTCAGTGAAAATGACAGTAGAGAAATCCAAGAAGAACCGTCAACAGTATGATGTGGAATATCCAAAATATGGATATATTCAAGCACCAAGCAATCATCTACCAATGTGCCTAATATGTGAAAAGGTTTTTTCTAAGAAAGCAATGAAGCCTTCTAAATCTATAGATCATTTGGAAACACCACGCTGACAAGGTAAAGAAGTGTTTCTTTTTTCAATCCATTTGTGATAAATTAAAAAATCCTTAACAATGTCACCAACAAGCATGTTCACAAATTCTTTGCAATAAAAATCGATGGTTTGTGTGCATCTTGTGTGCATATTTCATTGTTAATTACTAAGTTTGTAAAGCGGCACCATGTGTGAAGAACTCAACATATCTGCAGTATGTCAGGAATGGTTTCTGTGAACTTACTGAAGTGTCAGCCTAATAATACTAGCTGGTAGCATACGACAGCTAATGTATTTTTCATCTTATCTTGGCCTTTTTGGTTAATATGTTTGAAATACGTTGTGGGTAATTGATGCTAGGGCTTCATCTTTGAGTTGTAAGTGATATACAGTATTTCCTTCCTTGATTCTGATAGGTTCAGTTAAAGCTCTGCTTTGACTTTATTTTATTTTATATCACCATGAGTGCCCCCACTCACGGTGGTGTAAAATAAAATTGTATATGTCATCAGTATCATAATACCAGTACTATACTGTAATGCATGCACTGTAATGTAATGCAGGCTTGCCATTGTCAGAAGCAAGAAGCCTGTGTGGCTTATCAAGGTCTCCTTAAGCTAACAGTTTACCTTCTCCATGATGCAACCCACAACAGCAAATATATATAACAAATGTCTCAGTAGATACATTTACCTCAGTTTACCTGAAGGCCATCATCTTTAGTGGCTTCACTGGGGACAGGAAGTACTAAAGTACTTTCCTGACAAGATTTATCAGTTCTGAGATGGTTTTTGTCACTGTGTTGAACTTTTTCTAAAAGCAGACATTTTTTTTTAAGATGAAGTCTCCATGCTTGGATACAGTTACCCAGAGGTGGATGTGCACCAGAGAATTTTGCAGCTGAATAACCACTTTGTTTGATTGTTCCTATTGTTTGGTTTGCTTTATTTTTTTGTGTTTAACTGCAGATCCTATTTATTAAACAACTTTTAATGAGTGATGGATCATAATTTCTATTTTCTTTTCTCTATTAGTTTGTTGTAAGATCATGTTGTTGATATGGTAGCTATGCTATGTACTGTTATGCAGTATATGAATTAAAGGTCTTTCATTTTTCAATATTAAGAGCATTTGCTACTTTTTTGACCTCTTATAGATCATTCTGCATGGCCTCAGTATCATTTTCACTTTCCACTTTACCTTGGATCTTTACATCATTTGCAAATTTAATGATGTGCCTTGTAATACTGTACAGTATTCCCATCCATGTCATTGCTGTGTACTGTATTACAAAAAGGGTTGACCCTAGGATAGAATATTATGGCACTCAAAATGTTTCCTGTTAGATTCTTTTCTATTTAGGACAACCCTATGCTTTGTTTTAATCATTGTTTTGTCCATTCTAGTATTTTACAGTTTATTCTGTGTGCTTCTGTGCCATCTTCTTGTGTGGTATTATATCAAAAGCTTTTTAGAAGTCCATGTACACTACATCTACTAGAAGTCCTTTATCTGTATACAGTATATGGTTTCAGTTTCCAGAAGTATGAGCAGGCTTGTTGGAATTTTTTTTTAAACTAAATGATATTGTAATGCTTTTGTAAAATTGTAAACTGTGTAACGGTGAATGATTTCCTTCCTTAGGATGCTCTCCAAAAGCTTGCAGATGTGTGAGGTTAGACTGGTTGGTCTGTAGTTTTCTGCTGAACTTTCTCTGCCTTTCTTGGAGATCTTGGTAACGTTTGCATAATTCCAATCTATGGGGACTTTCCTTAACCTAGAGATTTTTCTAAATATGAGTTTCATGTATAGACACAGTTCATCAACCAGTTACTTTTTACCAGTTACATTGACTAGTATGGATTTAATTCCATACACACTTTGAGCTTTTGATTCCCAAAATTTGTCAGTGCTCTTCCTGAGTATTTCAAACATAATGGGGATATTCCTTAATTATTTAATTCTCTTCTGAGTATGTCTCATAATCTACATGATTCATGGTGAACTGATAAACTTCCAATGGTTGAGCTTAGTTGTTAATTTTTTTTCTTTTGTCTTTGCCATCCAATTGGTTCATTTTTGTTTCCTCTCCTCCTTGCTCGGCACTTTTTTTTCATTCAATTATGACCTTTGTGAAATTGTTCCTTGATGCTTCAGTGTCTTGATTTTCTATTAAATCCATCCAGAAGGTATTTTGTATCTCTTTCTCTCTCTGGTAGCCTCCTCAAAGGTAGTTGTTAAGAATGTCATCATCCTGGACATTCATATATTTCGAGATATGCATTCTGTCTCAGGCTTTAATGGTCACCTGTAGGTCTGAGCTTCTCTCATTCAGAATTGATCAATCATATACTGTACACTTTTGTTGTTAGCACAAGATCAAGTATGTTGTTACCTCAGATGGGCTCAATCATATGCTGTATGAGAGAGGAGTTCTGTACAAAGTCAAGAAATTACTCTCCTGTTTGAGATGTTAACTTCACCCAGTCTATTGTATCATTGTTAAAATCCCTCATTATATTTCATGCTTCAGCTGTTGCCTGTATCACATGAAGCAGTTCTGTAACTTTGACATTGCTGTATCTGCTCAGCAACATACTCCCTCTGTCAGTTTACTGATATTTTGAGCTATTACAGTATATTGCAATAAGCAGATTTTGAGCATCCCATGTTGCTTAAGTCTGCATTGTTGCTTCTAGTCATCCTCTTTTTATGTATAGTTCAGTACAGTGTATGCCTTCTCTCATTGTTCTGTCCCTTTAGAAAGGTGGTTGGTACCATGGGAGATAAAAGTTCCCTTAAACTTTCTCTTCTCATTGCCATGTTTAGCTAATCCCATGTTGGGATTCCCAACTTCAGCATATGCACATAGTGTCTCAAATATATTGACTACGCTTCTAGCATTTGTGTGAACTGTAGAGGTATTGAACATTGTATCTATGTGGATGAGAGACTGGTCCTGCAATGTGGACATTATTGCTCTGTATGTATAAAGCCAGAGAGACAACATACAGAATGTCTCTTTGGTTTTGTGCGTACTGTCAGTGTTGATTCACTGAATCAGGGACCTTGTCCTCTTTTTCATTTTATCTTGATCACCTGACCTTGCCTTATCTTTTATCTTGAATTTGTGTTTTTGAAGAAAGTTTATCAACTCTAGTCTATCTCTAGTTTAAATGTAAATTTTATTATTTTTATTTTTATACAGTGTATATGCAAGAAGGTACATTGGGTTTATGAGAGTAAATATTACATACATTCTCACAATGTACATTGTGAAAAAATTTAAAAAAAATTAGTAGCTATATTATAGTAAAGTTTGAGGATTATCAACAGGTACATTGTAGCATAATTTGAGGATTATTTCTAGGTACATTGTAGTAAAATTTGCATTCAACATAACCATGATATAAGATGATAGCAGTAATTACAATGAAGTTGTATAGTTTAGGCACATATTTTGGGGGAGTGGGTAGCACAAGATACAGTGAGAGTTTGAAGCACTAGGTAGGAAACTATGAGAGACCTATGCCCAGCCCATAGGTCGAACCCTCATCAAGGTTCCTACACATTGATGCAACATGATAGTGTGATTACTCTCTGAATAATAATAATAATAATAATAATACAGAAATTATAATAATAATTTTGTCAGGGACAGGAAGGCTGTGTATATGATTAAGGCTTGTATCGAGCTTCTCCCAAGGTCAAACTACTGACTCTTCCCAGGATGCAGCCCCACAACAGTGGCCTAACTCCAGCATATACTTAGATACTGTTAGGTGAACAGAGGCATTAGGTGACAACAAAAATACCCAACCATTTATGTCCAGGCCAGGAATTGAACCCAACGAAGCCAACTGTACCTATCCACTTTCTTTTACATTTTATTCTTTTTTTAGTGCCTTGTATGTCCCCTCTGTGCCTGCAATTTTCAGTGCTTATGCATACTGTACTCTACTAGGTTTTTCCTTAACATCTCTTCCTGGAAAATGCTTAGATCTTCCACCTTCCCTATACATGTTCTATAATTTTCATAATATTTTGCTTATTGGCGTTACTGTACCATCTTCATTTGCGAAGTATCTTATAGTAAGGCCATATTTTGCTTTTCTCTCAAGAAAGCTTCTGCATTACTTTCATTCCTTTAAATCCAATGTTTACCCTGTTGGATTATCCTCTGGATTCTCCTCCTTTATTGCAGTTATAACGCTCCCAATTTATTATTTTGTATTGAATACCACAAATGCTGAAGTTGTTTCATCAGTTCCTTTAGTCCATCTTGTAGAATTCTGTCATTTCCTCATAATAATCTGACCTCTTTATCCTCCTTGGTATTGCTGGGTTTATTGACTTGATCATGACATTTACATCAGTAAACGTGAAGTGCACCGCTGCCTTCAGTTTTATCATTGTTGTCTATAGCACAAAATACCGTGACTCATCGTCTGCATTATATAATATGTTTGAGATATTTTTACATTTGCTGTGGTACATAATCTGACTTGTCTCACTATGTAACGATCTTATCAATATTGTATCTTGCATAGCTAAATGAATTTGGGGATTCAGTTCCCGAGCCCAATATGTCCCTCTGAAACCTTTTCCACTACGGCCCACAGGATGGGTATGGGGTGCATAATAAATGAACTAAACAAAAGTATCTCACTCGCATCTTATAGTTTTAGTGCTGGATCCTATACCACAGCTATAGAATCCTCATATATTGTGGTAAGTGCAGTCAGGTCACAGCAGCAAAGTTCCGATTTGGTATCTGCGGCACGATAGAAGCGTTTGGTATATAGAATATATGATAGAATAAACACTATAGAATAAATGTGGTAAGAGGTGACCACGTGGTTGTTATATTACCATGAAGCATATAATGAAGGTTGGGTCATGGCTTCTCCACCCAGCGGGCAATCAGGCTCGCCTTGCTAGCTGATTAGTTTAATTATGAAGATATTTTGGCTATTTACTAATCATTGCAACTTTGATTTAGTAGGCACTTGGAATAAAAATATGTAGTTTAAATAACCGTTTGGGTAAACCAATAAGGAAACACCATAGCATATTATGAAACACCATGGCCTATCAGGGAACGCCATAGCATATCATGAAACACCATGGCCTATCAGGGAATGCTATAGCATATCATGAAACACCATGACCTATCAGGGATACCATAGCATATGAAACACCATGGCCAATCAGGGAGCACCATAGCATATCATGGCCTATCAGGGAACGCCATAGCATATCATGAAACACCATGGCCTATCTGGGAACGCCATATAATGAAGCATCATGGTATTTTAAGAAATAAATGTGACGAGGAATATTTGGGGGGATGACCACGTGGTTGGGTCATGGCGCCTCCACCCGGCGGGCGAATCAGGCTCCCAGCTGATTAGTTGAACTATTTACTAATTATTGCAACTTTGATTTAGTAGGTACTTGGAATAATATATGTAGTTTAAATAATTACATATGTATATTGAAAGTAATATTAATGTATCTTGTCTAAATAAAGAGCGACTGAAGGGTTGGTATTGCCAGTACTTTTCCGGTGTTTTTTTTTCCTTAAATGACGAAAGGTTGAAGATATATAAATCACTTTCAACTAAATGTATTAATTATCAAAATAAATGTACACACGCTGATAGCCGAGACGGGTCGTCGTGACTTGGTCATCATGATCTGGTGTTAATGGCCTCTGGTCGACAAGGTCTTACCGGCGTCAATTAAGTTTAATGTGGCATGTTCATAAACGTACTGAAAAAAAAATATTTGAGTTGCTTAGAGGAAGTACAGAGAAATTTTGCCTAGAGGTGGGAAGGGAAGAAGAGATTTAGAGAACGAATTAAGGAGGAAGGGAAGGGAAGGACGGATGAGGGATGGGGGGAGAGGGAGAGAGAAGGCTAGAGGAACACCTCTGATGTCATGGAGGGATGGTGAAGGGGGGGGAGGGAGAGAAGCGGAATCTGCCACACACCGCCATCCTCTAGTATTACAAGCATTGTCCCTTCAAGTATTGAATGCGTGGAAGAGAGTATGGCGTACGAGGGAGTTGCCGCTACCTTGCTGAAACTGTTCCAGTTCTCAGCGCCTCCCACAGTGATGTACACTCTTGGTAAATATGGCTTCTCGGAAA
Source organism: Procambarus virginalis (assembly GCA_020271785.1). NCBI lineage: Eukaryota > Metazoa > Arthropoda > Malacostraca > Decapoda > Cambaridae > Procambarus > Procambarus virginalis. The sequence continues at coordinate 6,733,276 of WNGS01000690.1, read as the reverse complement.
TATCCTAGAAATTTGAATGATATCCGAGAGGATTGTGGGTTCAGGCATACCAACCCTCCCCATGCGGTCGTACCACTACCTGCATCTCGGCTACCACCATCACCACTATTTTTTGTTTTTTTTGGTCTCAAAGAATGAGTTTATTGGGTAGGGGTTTCAGTCTTTATGTGATGGAACATATCGCCAAAGCAGAATGTACAACACTCACCCCTCCTTATACAGGAAGAAACTGTACCATGCACCTATACCACCCCTACCACAACCTACACCTCGACTGCTACCACCACTTCCGATACATGCATCTCATTTATCACCTTCACTTTTGCCTTTAACTTCCACAACCTGCATGCACCTCAACTACCATTATTAGGTCCACCTCAACAATGTCACCCCACCACTACAACCTACACCTCGACATACATTAACGACCAAAGATGATGATGTTTTAGATTCAGCTACTAAGAACAAAAAGTTCAAAGTAGCACAGGCTATAGTGAGCCCGTAGTGGACTTACCTGGCACATGAGCGGGGCTGTAATTTGAAGAGAGACTAAAGATCACATTCACTCCAAAAAACCTACCACTTACAGGCTGGCTATTCATGCCTGTGCCACCTCTTGGGTGGCTTAATCTTCATTAATCAATCAACCTACACCTTAGCTACTACCACCACTACCTACACATCAACTGAATGATAAGTTGACTCTTGGGACCATTGCTTTTAATTTATGTGAAATGACCTACCCAAGGGAGTGAGCAAGTCAAAGTTAACAGATGATGTAAAGCTAATGAGGAACGTTGTCAATGTTAACAGATGATGCAAAGCTAATGAGGAACGTTGACAATATTAATATTGTAATATTGTAATGACAATATTACTCTTCTGTTTCTCAAACTGCCATCATTGTTGTTGTTCTATTTGAAATCTATTCTATTTTTGTTGTTCTATTTGAAATGTATCTATTTATAGCTGAAACTTGTTCTTTTTGTATTCATTGTGAACATCTCTCTTTCTCCACTCTGTCAATCCCACTAACAATTATATAGGTATCTATCATGCCTCCTTTCTCTCTTCTAATGACGGCACGTTTTTAGTTCTTTCAGTGTTTCTCCGTACCCTATCCCTCACAATTCTGGGACGAGTATTGTTACAAACCTGTGATCCTTTCCTAGTTTTTTAATTTTTTATATGGGGCTCCATTAAAAAAAATACTGCCTGTGACGTACTCAAAAATAGGTCTCGGGCGGTGTGCTGTGATCTAAATACCTCCTTATTTAGGTTCCACTATGAGGTCTGACTTCTGTAAGCAAAGAGGATTGCCTCCGGAGTTAGGCTTGGTGTTATATCCACCATATCCCGTCGTTACTGGGAGGCAGTTTCCTTGCATTGTATACAGTCCTGTTTCCATCATCTTACATATGGTGGTGGTGTAATCCAGTAGCCATTTCTCAGACCAACTGAGAATTTCTAAGCATTTCAATTTACAGCATTTATAAGTCTTCTTGGAGCATCTTATACACTATTTGCATTTGAAGAATTGCTATTAGCTCTTCGACCCCCTCCTTTCTAACAATTTATTTTTTCCTCTATTATTTCTACTACATATATTTCTCTAACACACGCAGACGCACACACACATCCACAGGAAGCAGCCCGTAGCAGTGTTCTAACTCTCAGGTACCTATTTAATGCTAGGTGAACAGTGCACCAGAATGAAGGAAACTCTGCCCATTTTTTTTCTGCCTTCATTTGGATCGAACCCGGGCCCTTAGGACTACGACCCCAGAGCGCTGTCCACTCAGCTGCGAGGACCCCCCGTAATTAGGTATGTATTCACCTAGTTGTTCTTGCGGGGGTTGAGCTCTGCTCTTTCGGCCCGCCTCTCAACTGTCAATCAGTAACTAATATTTTTGTTTACACCACCCACCCACCCAGGAAGCAGCTCCGTAACAGCTGACTAACTCCCAGGTACATATTTACTGCTAGGTAACAGGGGCATCAGGGTTAAAGAAACTTTGCCCATTTGTTTCTGCCTGGTCCGGGAATCTAACCTGGGCCACAGAATTACGAGTCCTGCGCGCTGTCCGCTCAGCTACCAGAACCCCCCCCCCTGTGTGTGTGTGTACTCACCTAGTTGTGCTTGCGGGGGTTGAGCTCTGGCTCTTTGGTCCCACCTCTCAACAGTCAATCAACAGGTATACAGGTTCCTGAGCCTATTGGGTTCTATCATATCTACACTTGAAACTGTGTATGGAGTCAGCCTCCATCACTTCCTAATGCATTACATTTGTCAACCACTCTGACACTAAAAAAGTTTTTCTAATATCTCTGGCTCATCTGGGCACTCAATTTCTACCTGTGTCCCCTAGTGCGTGTGCCCCTTGAGTTAAATAGTATGTCCTTATCTACCCTATCAATTCATTTGAGAATCTTGTATGTGGTGATCATGTTTCCCCTAACTTATGTCTTGTGTGTGTGTGTGTGTGTTTAGGGGGTTGAATGTGTGGGTAGGTATGTACGTGTAGGAATGATGAAGGTAGTGAGCGGGGCGAGCGTCTCCCCTACACACCGCCCCATCTATAATTATAACCTGCCACTCTAAGAATCTGCCTTACGCCATCGCTGGCAATGGCGTCTTTCTTACCTTTATGTAACATATCTCTGTTGAGCTCCGCAGCCTACTGCAGCGGGGTTGTCACGGCCGGCGTGACGTCAGAGCCGTTGATAAGCTTGCCTTACGCGTGTGTGACCAACAGACCCCTTAATCCAACTTGGCGGCTCTGTTGCAAACCTCTACATTTCTGCTGCTCATTTTCATCCAACAAATTATTTTTCAATTATAAAAGCATTTCCAATTGGAACATAATTGAATCTGCTTTATACCGATTACAAATCATGTCATTTGACATTAGCAGGGGTTTGTATAATTTAGATCCATTTTTGATTGATCAGTTAAAGGGCGATTTGAGTAGGATCATTCTTTGTTTTGTATTATTTATTTATACAGGAGTTTCGTACATTCTAGTACAGCACACACCGCATAGCGTTTGGGCAAGTCCTTAATCCTAATTTTTCCTGGAATACGACCCGCCAAATTGTTTAAAAAGTTCCCATTCACTGCTGGTGAACAGAGGCTACTGTTAAGGCTTATAGCGCCCAGTAAATCCTCCCCGGCCAGGATACGAACCCTGCACAAAGCGCCGGGCGAGTAATTGTTTTACCACTGCTTCACGGGAACTGCCAATTGATACACATTTATGTCACTAATACCTTATTAATATTCTTTTATCTCATTAAAGCATGTACCTCACCTCACTCTTCACCCAGCTCTTCCTGCCTATATATATATGTCGTACCTAGTAGCCAGAACGCACTTCTCAGCCTACTATGCAAGGCCCGATTTGCCTAATAAGCCAAGTTTTTCAAGAATTAATTATTTTTCGACTACCAACCTACCTAACCTAACCTAACCTAACTTTTTCGGCTACCTAACCTAACCTAACCTATAAAGATAGGTTAGGTTAGGTTAGGTAGGGTTGGTTAGGTTCGGTCATATAACTACGTTAATTTTAACTCCAATAAAAAAAATTGACCTCATACATAANTCTTATTATGTATATCACAGTAACAAGTTTATCGCGAATTCATAGAGAGGTGATCATCCACACCCAAATTACACTCCTGCCGCACCGTGGGAAGAGCTACTTTCAAAATAGTAATAGAAAGTCTCCCAATGAAAAAGGCTGCCTATGATCCGACAATCCTAAGGCGCATAATAGAAGAGCAAATGTATAGCATAGCAGTAGCAGGAGCCACCCACATTTTCACAGACGGATCGGTGGACACAGAATATGAGTGCTGGCGCTGCTCTTTGCACGGCCAGCATACAGGCATATGGAGACTGGGAGGACTAGTATCATCAACCAAACTGAGCTGTTTGCCATACAACAGGCATTCGCATATGTGATTGCACAAAACACTCAAAATGCATCATACACACAGACTCAAAAGCTGCACTTCAAATACTAGGACAAAACAGTGGAAAGATAACGTGGAGATAATTACCACCATTTTGTATCTTGGAGCAGTCGCTAAAGGCAAAGGACTCAACATAACCTTGAACTGGATCCCATCCCATATTGGAATCCCATTAAATGAGAAAGCTGATGAAATTGCTAAACTGGCAACTCGTCATCCAGATAGATAAAACAATTCAACCCAGCCTAGAGAACATTAAAAACATCATCACCAAAAAACTCTCACACCTCAACAAAGCCTACCTACACCAGAGAATAGCTGAAGGCTCGCCCTCTGCAACATGGTATCTTCAGGCACTAAATTAGAAAGATTAAATATCCCAAAAGGAATCCACAGGGAAATAGCAGTTAGGTTATATAGACTACGTCTAGGTTACAGATGCAACTGGGAGATTGGTGAACCCCGACAGAGAGAGTGCATCTTCTGCCAAACTGTCACAGAAAAGCCATTACTTTCACTATCTTCTAGAATGTGAAGCAACCAACGACCTTAGAAGAGCTTTAAGAGTTCCTGAATCTTGCTGTGGCCACCCTGAAGCCATCAACAGAGCCACTCTCCTGGTCAACAAAGGTGTCCAGCAGCTGCACGCCCTCATAAAGACTGTGAAGCAGTATCCTCCCCCGCGATAACAGCTCGATGATTAAATGCAATGTCAGAATAATGAAAAGAATTACGGAGAAAAAAAAAATTGTACCACTTACGGGCTATTCATGCCCGTGCCACCTCTTGGGTGGCTTAATCCTTATCAATCAATCAAATCGCGAATTCAATTACGGGCTCACATAGCCCGTGCTACATGGACATTTCGTTCTAAGTAGCTAAATCTAAAAACAACAACAACATCTATTATGAGAGTAGATTCAAAGAAGCAAAAGCCAACATGGAGAGCCATCTCTACACATCCTAAGATCTAAACAACATTCACATAACCAGATAAAAATCTCCAAAGATGGTTAGACATCTGCAACAGATCTTGAAACGGCAATTGAATTTAATAGCTTCTTTTCATTGGTTGGTGCTAACCTTGCCAGAAAAATTCACAGACTGAGGCACAAGTTACCACATATCTTCAGGCAGCTACCCCAAACTCTTCTTCTTTCACCAGTCAGCCCTACAGATGTTGTGTCCATCATTCACTCACTAAAAAGCAAAGCTGGGAACAATAGTGAAATACCATCCATGGTATACAAGAGTGTCTCCCATGCTCTTGTGCCACCTATAGCTTACTGTTCAACAAGTCTCTTGAGTGTCATACCTTCCCTGATATCCTTAAAAAACAAGAGCCAGTTCATAAAGGAGGCAATCCGGCAGACATAAACATTACAGACCAATATCAAATCTACCTATATTATCAAAATATTTGAGAAAATTATTTATAAATAGCTCTACTCCTATCTCGTAAAATTCAACATACTAAGTCCCTTTCAGTTTGGCTTACGCTCTCAACGATGCAATTATTAGTCTGCTTGACTTAATCTACTCAGCCCTTGGCAAAAATGAGTTCCCGATTAGACTCTCCATTGACCTGAGAAAGGCCTTTGATACTATTAACCATAACTACCTCTTACTTAAACTCCGCCATTATGGAATCCGAGGCCTTGCCCTGAATTATATCCGATCCTATCTTAAGGACAGACCCCAATATGTAGCAATCAATGATATAACCTCTCACACTCTACCATTAACCGTAGGAGTGCCACAGGGCAGCATCCTAGAACCTCTCCTATTTCTTATATACATCAATAATGTTTTTAACATTCTTACACCTATATTATTTGCTGACGATACTACCATCATCTACTTAGACCCCAATCCACACACACTAAATAATGCTGTAAACAATGAACTAAAAAAAGTTGACGTATGGATGTCAACCAACAAACTCACACTAAACATTGAAAAGACTTACTACATCTTGTTTGGAAGCAAGTCAACAAATGCAATTCAGCAAGAGACAACTTCAGCACCCACATACAACACATAACTAAGAAAGTCTCCAAAACGGTTGGTATTCTCTCTAAAATCAGATACTATGTTCCAAACTCTCCTCTCCCCTCACTATACTATGCGCTAATCTATCCCTATCTTACATATCGTATCTGTGCATGGGGTTCAACTTCTGCAAACTACCTCAAGCCCATCATCACCCAGGAAAAATCCTGCTATCAGAACAATAACAAACTCTGCTTTCAGACAACACTCAACCCCCCCCCCCCCTATTTAAATCTCTAAGCATGATAAACATAACCTCACCTCACACATTCTTTTGTGCCAGTTACATTTACAAAACCCTGTTCTTAAGTGCAAATCCTGTTCTGAAACTCTTCTTGGACAGACGTAATAGAACATAATCACCACACCAGAAATAAATATCACTTTGATATCCCTAGAGTCAAACTTAATCTGTGTAAACACTCTATGCAAATAGAGGGACCTGGTCTATGGAACTCACTCCCTAACGAATTGAAAAGCTGTCAAACGTGTGCCTTATTAAAAAATAAAACCAAAAAGTACCTACTTTCACCTCCATAGTTTCCTACCTAGTGCTTGAAACTCGCACTGTATCTAGTACTACGCAATTCCTCAATATAGGTTCCTATGCCATACAACTTTACCATCGTAATCATTGCTGTTATCTTGTATCATGTTATACACAGAGTTTGCTACATTATATCTTGCATTAATCCTCAAATTCTGCTAAAATGTACCGTTGGATAACCCTTAAATATGCTTAATGTACCTACTTTTTCTGTCAAATTTCTTATACAATGTATTTTTTTATACTTTCTTACAATGTATTTTTTATGCTTTCTTATAATAAACATGTAAACATTTTTTTTAATTATGCTAAATATTACCTTTTAAAATTATGTTAGATTAAGTTAGATTGGGATACTTCCGGACGAGTTCGAATCCTCGTCACGGCCCTTGTGGATTTGTTCATTAGATTAAGGATCTGCCAGAAACGCTATGCGTGTTAGTGGCTTTACAAGAATGTAAAACTTCCCAAGTCTCTGTACTCTCATAAACCCAATGTACCTTCTTGTATACAAATAAATAAATAAATAACCCAAAATTGCACCTTTTATATTTTACGGGCTCACCATAGCCCGTGCTACATGGATATTTCGTTCTGAGTAGCTAAATCTAAAACAACAACAATGTTTATATTCTCTAAAGACACTACACGTTACAACATGACACGGGAGACATCTCCTGTCCACGAGGCTAACCATAGCCCGTGCTTCTTGCCCAGCTCCTGTGCCAGGTAAGTTACGGGCTCACCATAGCCCGTGCTACTTGGAACTTGTTCCGAGTAGCTGAATCTATAACAACAACTACAAAATAGGAAATGTATATGTTTATCTCTCAGAATGTTTGGTAATATGATTATTGTTTGTGATGTGTGTCTATGTATGTATTAACACGATGTACTGAACGGGGTGAGAATAGCTTGAGCTACCTCATCCCTTTGTGTGTATTTTACATCAATAAACTTATTTCAATTTCAATTTCAATTTCAACTACAAAATGAAACCATGAGAATAATCTTAGGATGCCCAAGGAATACTATGATTAAGATAATGAGGATGGAATTGAAGTTTCCAAGTACTGGGGATAAAGTTTCTGCGATAAATTTAGCCTCAGCAACTAGACTAATGAAAGGCGGCGGAGTTAATGAATTAATCCGCTCAGTTCAGAAGGCGGGAAGAAGTGAACGATGTACTTTAAGGTATAATAAGAGAGGATACATGAAATATTTATTTACGGGCTATTCATGCCCGTGCCACCTTTTGGATGGCTTAATCTTTATCAATCAATCAATCGATATATTTATGTTTTAATGTTACAAAATAAAGTCCTGCCTGCAATGTAAAATGTGATTCTTGTACTGTGATTTGTGGATTAGGACTCACTGGATTTGTGCGCCCCTTGAGGGATTTGAAGTAGAGGAGGGTAGAAATAGCTTAAGCTACGCTATCCCTTTGAGATGTATTTTATTGTCTCAGTAAACATACTTTAACTTGATATGGTCTTACAAGAATGCAAGACATTATATTTTAAGAAACTATTACCTAAGAAACAGTTTACACAACCGGGTAAGGAATATAAAGCAAAAGATTTTTCCCATACTAAAGAAAAAGTGTGTTCGAGACAGTATAGATGAAGACAACATATAATGAGAAAATACCTGAATTCAAAATTCTACATGTTTATTGTGGTGTCTCAGTAGCTAAGACCAAATCCTTATCCTGATCCCTTCCAAGTGCTATATAGTCGTAATGGCTTGGCGCTTTCTCCTAACAATTCCCTTCAGTAGTTAGGGACCTAAAGGCAGGATGTAGAGTCCTGATTAGAGAGTCCAGTGACATTGGCACCGTAGATACTGTTATTGGACATCATTAGGGAGTACACTAACATTGGCACCGTAGATACTGTTACTGGACATCATTAGGAAGTAGAGTAACAAGTAAGGTCGTGTGGTCCATTTACTGTATAACTGAGTAAGGTTATGCAGTAATCTACTGAAGGACCAAGCAAGGTCACATGTTGACCCCTGTAGCAAATATCACGTGCTGGCCACATATAACCAAATTAAGGTCATATGCTAGCAACAAATAAGCAATATAAGGTCATGTACTTGCGACATACAGCCTATATAAGGTCATGACCTTATATAGACTATGTAGACTTTATAATCCCGATGAGAATGGAAGCAACAGTATATAGAAATTGGGAAGCCTGCGGCCTATATAAGGCCCTCGGCTGATAGGCTCAGTCAGTCTTCCGCTCTCAGAGCCTAGTGAGTGTCCTCCCGAGTGATTACGTTTGTCGCAGTGTCAGCTACCAACTATGGCGTTAACTGTAAGTTTATAACAATTTAATAATTTTAAGACTAACATTATAACTTGTATAACAATTTTACTATCATCAATGATCTTATTACGAACATTTTGTGCATTGTATTTTAACCATTTTCAGATCCGTGTTAATTATCAACCTGAATTTACCTTTCAGGTAGATAATTAGTTCTCGTCGAGAACTATTTATCTACAAGGACAGGAAACTGGCGACTGTGATTTTAGTGATTTTGCGGCCTAGTGATTTTATCAAGTTGGATTTTGACATTCAACTGAATTTTGGCATTTACGGCTTGGGTGGGTAGGCGGTTCCATGGGTTCATAACCCTGCGGGTGAAAAAGCACCTGTTTTGTCCTACATTGTTGCTTTTTGAGCTTGAAACAACAGCTCTTTGTTTGTGATTGATTGATGAAGATTAAGCCACCCAAGAGGTGGCACGGGCATGAATAGCCCGTAAGTGGTGGCCTTTTTGAGCCAATACCAGTATCAAGAGCTGATACTGGAGATCTGTGGAGGCGGAACTGCACCCTGCGTGACAGAGATGTCTCCCGTGTCCTTGTTTGTGTTACATCTCGCCTTTTGAAGAAATTATCTGGGGAACATGAGAACATAAGAACAAAGGCAACTGTAGGAGGCCTAATGGCCTATACGAGGCAGCTCCTATTTATAACCACCCAATCCCACTCATATACATGTCCAACCCATGCTTGAAACAATCCATAAGAACAATCCATAAGAACCACACCAGGTGTCTTGTTACTAACGCTGCGATTAATAAATCCGAGTGTCCGATTTGCCTTATTACGAACATTCATGCATTGATCCTTTTGTTTTAAATCTTACTAATTATAACTCCCAGATCCCTTTCGCAATCTCAACACCATCTAGCTCGTATCTTGTAACTCTATCATCATTACCTAGCCTCAGAACTCTACATTTATCAGCATTAAACTGCATCTGCCAGTCCTTTGACCATTTCAAAACCCTATCTAGATCAACTTGAAGTGATAGAGAGTCCTCCTCCGAATTAATTTCCCTACCGATTTTCGTATCATCGGCAAATTTGCAAATGTTACTACTCAAACCCGAATCTAAATCATTTATATATATTATAAACAACAGATGGCACAGGACAGAGCCTTGAGGCACTCCACTTACAACATTTTCCCACTCTGACTTGACTCCATTTATACTAACTCTCTGTTTCCTTTGGTATAGCCATGCCCTAATCCAGCTTAATATAGCACCACCAATACCATGAGCATCTATCTTTTTAATCAGTCTTTCATGTGGCACTGTATCAAAAGCTTTGCTAAAGTCAAGGTACACAACATCACAATCCTTACCACTATCAACTGCCTCAACTATGCTAGAATAAAAAGATAACAAATTTGTTAAACATGAACGGCCATTTATAAAACCATGTTGCGACTCAATTATTAATTTATGTTTTTCAAGATGAAGACTAATTTTATTTGCTATTATAGATTCGAGTAACTTTCCCACAATAGACGTTAGGCTAATTGGTCGATAGTTAGACGCAAGTGATCTATCTCCTTTCTTAAAAACTGGTATCACATAGCAACTTTCCAAAACTCTGGCACTCTGCCTGACTCTATTGATTTATTAATATGATTGACAGTGGGTCACAAAGCTCCCCTTTGCATTCTTTTAAGCACCCTGGCAAACACTTCATCCGGCCCTGGGATTTGTTTGGTTTGAGTTTTTCTATTTGTTTAGGAACATCCTCCCTGGTAACTGCTAAACTCGTCAACCTGTCCTCGTTCTACCCACNTACCCCAAAAGAGTCATGATTTGTACTATTTGAATTCCAAATGTCATAATAAATGTAAACACAGTAACTATATTCCATTCACCTGGGATCTAGGAGACTCGAACCGCAGTCTCCACACATGTGAGGCCAAAGCTCTATCGTCCGAACTATCGAGTATAAACCAATAACTATAAACTTGACCTACCCTGTCCTAGGTCAAACTTGTGCACCCTTAGTATATATATGCACTATACTTGAGCCAGGAAACATTAGGATTGGGTTTCTTTATCAGGCACAATACAAAACTGTAGTACAAAATGTGAACTTTTCTGTGTGAAACGGTCCAAATTTTGTACTTCCAGCCATTGTAACAAAGGGTACTATTGTTTCTAGATGACAGGTTGGTGTAGCGAGAGGTACCCCCCTTGCTTGCACACAGGAGAAGCTTGCTCTTGGTCTGGATGCATGATGCAAAAACATACAAAATTAAATTTAGAACTGCATTGCACCTGTGGTTTTATATTTACTGCTAAATGCAAATGAATAGTACTGGCAATATATTTATAAATACTGCATGCAACAATTTTAAAGTAGAATACTGTATAACAATTATGTAATCAAACAAATGTTTAGAAATACAGTTACACAAATTTAAATACTTAAAGGCCAGTACAACAAATTGTAAAAATATCAAATAGTAATAACTGAAAATACAATGTACACAAAATTGCTTAAATAGACCATTCATCATGGACAAAGGTGAGGCAGACAGGTTGACCGCCCTTGAGGTTCTTGTCACCATGCGTCTGTCTCCATCTCCTGCGTACTCTACACTAGCCATTCATTGATTCAGGCCTAAATAGCTTACCTCCATGTAACTGTCAAAATCTCGGCTCCCCGCCTTTTTTGATTCACACAAAACCCCAACAACGGAACTTAACTGTCAGATTACTGAATGATCTGAGGTAGCCAATGTTTACATATACAGTACAGCACATAAATGCATTAAAACAATGATATATTAATATTAAATATTGCCACAAATATTTATAGACTGTCAGGAACACTAAACTTATATTTACCTGCTATAATAACTGGATCCATCCCAACCCTGTGAGTTAGCCAAGTGTTTCTGCTCTCTCATGTGATACATCAAGGTGACTCAACCTCTTTGAAAGATTTTCTTTATAGTAGACTTTATTACAAATTTAGTTTTTTTTCTTGTTTTAGAATAAATTATATAGAAACAGCAGCAATTAACCTTTAGGTGCTAATGACCCAACTTATGGTATGAAATCTGATGATGTGATTGTCCAGTACTCACCTAGTTGTGGTCCTTGTCAATGGGCCAGTGTGTTAATGACAATTAAGGGAAAGGCGAGGAGGAGGAAGCTACACCACAAATTGCAAAATAAAATTCCCTTGTGGCAAGTGTCGACCATTTGACTTTGTTTCCAACTGTGAAAATCTAGATTTGGATGTTTATGTCCGGTCACTCATTCTATGCTGGCCTGGTTACCCCATCCTATGCTGCATGCTTGGCCACCCATCCTAATGCTGCTAGCCTGGTCAACCATACTATGTTGCTTGCCTGGTTACCTGTCCTATGCTGGTTTACATGGTTACCCACCCTTTCCTGGTTGCTTGGTTACCCACCCTTTCCTGGTTGCTTGGTTACCCACCCTTTCCTGGTTGCTTGGTTACCCACCCTTTCCTGGTTGCTTGGTTACTCATCCTTTCCTGGTTGCTTGGTCATCCACCCTATGCTACTTATCTAGTCACTCATCCATCACTGCTTATAGTCATCCATTCTACCCTGCTCATCTGGCCATCTGTCCTGACCTGCTCATCTGGCCATCCATCCTACCTGCTCATCTGGCCATCCGTCCTACCCTGCTCATCTGGCCATCTGTCCTGACCTGCTCATCTGGCCATCCGTCCTACCCTGCTCATCTGGCCATCCGTCCTACCCTGCTCATCTGGCCATCTGTCCTGACCTGCTCATCTGGCCATCCGTCCTACCCTGCTTATCTAGTCATCCATTCTACCCTGCTCATCTGGCCATCTGTCCTGACCTGCTTATCTGGCCATCCGTCCTACCCTGCTCATCTGGCCATCTGTCCTGACCTGCTTATCTGGCCATCCGTCCTACCTGCTCATCTGGCCATCTGTCCTGACCTGCTTATCTGGCCATCCGTCCTACCCTGCTCATCTGGCCATCTGTCCTGACCTGCTCATCTGGCCATCCGTCCTACCCTGCTCATCTGGCCATCCGTCCTACCCTGCTCATCTGGCCATCTGTCCCGACCTGCTCATCTGGCCATCCGTCCTACCCTGCTCATCTGGCCATCCGTCCTACCCCTGCTCATCTGGCCATCCGTCCTACCCTGCTCATCTGGCCATCTGTCCTGACCTGCTCATCTGGCCATCCGTCCTATCCTGCTCATCTGGCCATCCGTCCTACCCTGCTCATCTGGCCATCTGTCCTACCCTGCTCATCTGCCTATCCATCCTACCCTGCTCATCTGGCAATCCGTCTTACACAACTTATCTCGTCATCTGTGCTATGCTACTTATCCAGCTAGACTTGATCACTAATTCTATATTGCTCTGATCACCTATTCCCTCTATCAAAGACTCTGACACCTTAATCCTTCACAGGAGTTTGCAGAAGTTTCTCCCATAATATGTTAATTGAAGTAAGCATATAACACCATATTTGCTAACAATTCAATTGCATAATTTTTACTTATATAGTACACAATTTAAGCTCAACTAAATACATAATTGCTTCGTAGCCTAAGCTGCTATTTGCATCACTTGCAATGCATAGCTACTGTATTCCAACTCCTGAATGCTTAGCAAGAATCATTATTAGCCCAATCATGCAATATGTATAGGCAACAAGTTAACTTTCTTCAAACATTAAAATATCATGCAGTGCAATAGCTTCCATAACATTTATCACTCCTTGAAAATATCTGAGAAACAGACTTAAGGTAACAAAACCGGTACGCTGGTAAGAACTCTTTACAACATTACTACAGCAACAGATTTCACCCTTTTCAGTACAAAAAAACAGAGGAAAGAAAATCACTACCATAACTACTGCACACTTTTCTGAATGCTACAGTCTAAATGTGCAGCAAGTTGCCCTAAAATGCAATCTTCCTGCTGTAACATTGATTTCCAGAGTACAGGTTGAACAAGTTTTTCCTAGTAGTGCTTGAAGCACAACCCTGTGTCTGCAGACTTGCTTTTGTGCAAAATTACAACCAATAGAAATTCAGCAGTTACTACCAGTGTTAAGAAACACAATTAAGTTCTTGCTAAATACTTTCATCTTCAATCATATACCATTTTGTTTTTAATTTACAGTCATATAATGTATGTACAAATGACTTGACCAATGCTTATCTGTTTCTCTCTTATAGTTAGTAATACACTAACCAAACCTTTCTACAACTTTTCATGAAAAATTCTTCATAAAAAATACTAGTGGGACTAACAAATTGTCTTTTTGTGCACTTGCAACTTCATTCATGCATAAGTTTTCAATTAATATGCAGTAACTTAATTTACATAAATAAGGAAACTATGTCAAGGCTTCTAGCATATAGAAAGATGCAGTTTAATATCACCGTCACAAGAAAGGCTTATCACCACCTCGTATCCTACATTGCCCTTGGTTGCTTATGTTTCCAAGTGATGAACATGAATATGCTTCACATACCAAGTATGTCAATAATTCCCTAATTAGTACGCCTCTTACCCCGATACACAGGGGAATTAACAGGTGATAAAATCTTAGGCGTTTCCAATGGATCCTCATTAATACACTCTCTTTTTATGTTCAGTCTAAGCTGTTTGGGTGGAGTGGGCCCCGCAGAGCTGTTTGAAGGGGATGATGTAGATGTAGGGGCTGCGGTGGATGTAGGAGAAGCACTGTTGAGGAAGGCCATTGGATCGTCTTCTTCAATGTCTCCAGCTAGGTCCAGCAGGCTCGGATTATACACTGATAATTCATTCCCTATAAAATAAATGAATATGGTATAAAAAAACTGGATTACATTTGTTCTTTATTTTAGGAAATATTTTCCTCTACTCAGATACTACAAAGCAAAAAAAATAGAAACAAATCCATCATTATTCCAAACATCTAGAAACTCAAAATACACTAAGCAAAAGCAAAAAAAAAAATGAAAATGAAGAATTCTGATAATCTGAAAAAAATAATTTATAAAATGTTTCTAGGACATTCTCATAGTAAAAGGATCTACTGTACAATTATGTGAATATATTTGCTGCAAAAAATATGATATCATAAAAAAATAAAGTAATGTATTCAAATCCTCCTCCCATGGGGGCCTGTGGCCGAGTGGTCCTAGGGTCCGGGTTCGATCCCAGCGCCAGCGGAAACAGGCGGGCAGTTTCTTTTACCCTGATGTCCCTGTTACCTAGCAGTAAATAGGTACCTGGTTGTTAGACAGCTGTTACAGGCTGCTTCCTGGGCGTGTGTGTTTGTGTGTGTGTGTGGGGGGGAGAAAAAAATAATAGTAGTAGTTAGTAACAGTTGATTGGTTGACAGTTGAGAGGCAGGCCAAAAGAGCAGAGCTCAACCCCACAAGCACAACTAGGTGAATACAAGCTTAAATACAGAACCTGAATATGATTTCAGCAGGGAGGCAGGCACCAAGCAGCCCCACCTCACAGAGGCAGAGGAAGCAGAAAATTCTAGATCACTCTCACTGGAGAAACACTCCAAAAGCGAGGCGAAGTAGAAAAGACAACGTCAAGGTTCATAGAAGGTAAACAAGGCAGCAAACGGCTATACAAACGATTCACCCAGTAGTTGCCTCCCCCCCCCCCCCACCTACTGCTGGCCGATGCCAAGTGGCATCTTCACAAAATAGGAATAGTGAAAGAAGGATAAAGATATTAAAAAACAAAAATATAACGTGCTCATTTATTACATCATTCATACTAAGTTTCAGAGCATCACAGAAAACACAAGCCAAACCATACTTGAGCAGTTATCCAATGCCACACCCCCACAACATTCAACTAAAATACTGTAACTTATAAACAATGGATACAAGTACTGTATGTACACACATACAAAAATAATGAGTTAACTTACCACTGGTAACAGAGCTCATAGAGTCCAGTTCTGGCATGTAGTCCTCAGAGCCAAACATCTGCAGGGGTAACTAAACAAGTGTAACAAAACACAGTTCCAATACGGCATCTACCAAATATATTTTATTATTATTCAAGAACTGAAGGAAAACAGACATACCCTCAACTAGGCTGTAAGACCTTTAGCCAAACCCATTGGAAAAAATTGAATAATTAATAAATAATATATATCTGTATATTATTTATTATCAAATTTAATAATAAATATTAATTATTTATAATAATATAAAATAATAAAAATCAATAATAATATATACAGTATTAATTATTAGTTTTTTCCAATGGGTTTGGCTAAAGGTCTAATAACCCAGTCAAGGGTATGTGTTTTCCTTTTATCTAATAATATCTAATAATATAATTTATCTAATAAAACAAGTTTTCATAGCAAAATAAAAAGGTTTAATTACAGTATATTCAAAAGAGAATTCCTTAGCAAATAAAGATGAAGTTAGTTATCAAGAAACCACAAGGTTAAACCCAAATTACTGTTGAGCTTAAAAGTTATATTACTGTAAGTCTTACTGTGAGAAACATGGAAGGATCGACACTGAAGTTTCCAGTGCTGAGAAGATCTTGCAGGGAATCAATAGTGGTCTGCATATCATCCATGTGGGCCTGGAGCTCCTGTCTGCTTTGAAATAAAATGGGTAAAAAAAGCCTCGTAAGTAATTGGGAGCAACTCGTGTATACATAAATGTGTGCGAGGAAGGAGGAAGTGATTACAGCACGTCACCTAACACACTTTAATAAAGGCCTTGAACCAGGACAGCCAATATTACCTTGTGAACTACTGCTACCAAGTTAAATGACACATGACCACCATCGGGTGGCAGCACTACCTATACAATCTTCCGAATTTAAGTAACCAATTGCCCTAGAAGAAAAACAGCACTTCAAATTACTCCTACTTCTGTGATAGTAGCAATTGTCATTCAGTTGCTTTGTGAACCAACTCCTGACTGAGCAAGTTACAGCACATGCAAAAAACAAACCCAAGCAAAGCTCCATGAATAGAAAAACCCCAGGCCATGCGATCCAAGGACTACCTCAAGAAAAAAAAATTCTAATCCCTCTGAGGCTGAAAAAAAAATTATAACCCCTCTGAGGCTTAGATAGATGAGGAAGACAATGGTTCCCCAAAGTCCAGTTCAATCTCCAGAACCTGCGGCCTGTCTCCGACCAGGAGTTACTGGACCAAGAAGAATTTGGCAAATGCAGTGAACTTCCTTAGTTCATGAGCTCAAAAGGCTGACTCACTGCAGCAAACAATCAAACAAGCCCAATGCAACAGTCCAGATGTGAGAGGAGTGCCTGGTGTGTACTCACTTGACCCCACACACATTATGACAAGCAAGGGCAAAGATAGCCACAGTCTAAACAAAGTCAAAGCAAGGGGGCAGGGAACTATCAGGAGAAAGTGTGAACTCATTACAACTATACAGCACTTGGAAGGAATCATATTAAGGATTTGGGATGTAAAAGTCAAGGCAAACAGCACACTTGAGAAGCATCCGGGGAAATGGGCTGTCACAGAATCCATCATGAACAGGAAAGCAATCTGTGTGTGTACCTTGTGTGTTCAGAGCAATGTTCCAAAGCTTAGATCAGTCACCCAAAAATGGTGTCAGCACGGCAGAGGCATTCTCAAGAGCAGTCAGGCCACATTAAAACACATCAGTGACCACAGAGAAGAAAACTGTAGGGGGGCCTTTAGTCTTTACATAGTCAGCACCTAGGAAGGCAACCCTCAAACTAAGCTAACTCAGGAGAAGAATAGCCAGCAAAAGGCTGATAATTATGTGACATAAATAAAGCAATAGTCACATTATGCAGAGAGTAAGTCTCAAAGAAATGTTAGACATCTTATTTGAATTAGTCTCTACGAAGCAAAGTCCTACAAAAATGGACCGCCAGGCAGAAAGTGAGGCCAGCTGACTCCTCCAGTATAATTGTGTAGCTAGTACTGGTAGTGACCTCTGGTAGATGCCACCTGGTAGTCTGCAAAGTGATAACTGGCTGTCCTGGTACCCCCTCTTCATCATTTTGAGAGGTTTGGTTCTGATTTTCTCTTCTGTAATATAGCAGGCAGTTGATCTCATTCAAGATTAAGAGTGCACTCTTATGTTTTCCCTTCTCAATGATGTGGCAGGATGGTTTGAAAAGGTATTTTAACAGTGAAGTGGAGGTTAGAGGGTGTAACATCTATACAACATGTTGGATTGGCTTTGACTGTTGGCTCACGAAGCAACTGAGGGGCGAATTCCAAAAGAATTGCCTTCAGTATATCATGGGTAGAGCCATGAGCATGCCTCTTTCATACCTCTGGTCAACATGCCTCTTTCACCAATGATCAGTGTGATTTTGCCAAAACAGAATACACTACTATGAAGTCTGCAACAGTTATGAAACTTCCAGAATGTCCTTTCAATGACTCCAATTCTTGTTTTAATTTTGTATTTTCACCTTTTCCTAGTTCCTGACCTATACAATCCAACTTGAGTATATCTCCTGATGCAAGATCAACTTCACACACTTTAGTTGACTTATCTACTTAGCTTGTAAATAAACTACCTTTCTGTACTCTCCTAAAGTGGAGAGACTCAAGTGTTTTGGAAACTTTCACATGTCAACACTTCCTCAGGATGGGTACCAAAATAAATGCATTATAAATCAAGTAGAGTATAATATGGAAAATGCCTTACTTGTGTAAACCCTTATCAGGGACTGCAACACTCAAGGTAGAGCTTGAAGTAGTGCCCTTCTCAGCTTTGATGGCCTTCATCTTGCCCTTCTGGCTAACTGTTTGGACTTTGGCCGAGCTCACAGATGTTGAAGGACTAGGGTCTTTGCAAGCTCTCACACTGCTACTGCTTAAATATAACATTTAAAGCACATTAATGTTACAATGCATACTTATGTACTCCGTAAAATATTCTCCACTGGAAACTATATTTCAACAAAAATATGAGTGGCATTATAAATAAGTATTTTGTCTCATTTGCTAGAAATATTTTTATATTTTATCTACAGCTGAGCAATTCTATGAAGGAAGAGAATGTAAGTTGAACTGTTTAGTCATCATCAGGGAAGAAAATTATTAAATAGAAAAAATAAAACCAAACAAGTCTTAGGACCAGATGAAATATTTCAGAGGGTCCTTAAGCAATGTAAAGATAAGCTTGAAACAATTAAAGATAAGCCCTTCACTTTCATATTATAGAAATCATCACAATCAAGCAGAGTTGCAGACTCCTTGAGAGTTATGACTGTATTAACACACTTTAATTGGAGG
This sequence comes from Procambarus virginalis, assembly GCA_020271785.1. Lineage (NCBI taxonomy): Eukaryota > Metazoa > Arthropoda > Malacostraca > Decapoda > Cambaridae > Procambarus > Procambarus virginalis. The sequence goes on along the minus strand of WNGS01000690.1, from coordinate 6,714,110 downwards.
GGAGGGGGGAGGGGAGGGGAGGGAGATAGATTGCTTGCATCTAACTATTGACCAATTAGCTTAATGTCTATCGAGGGAAAACTACTTTATCTGAAAATTGTAACACAAACCATTTGTATTTATCCTGAAAAAGCAGATTAATAATGGATTCGCTACATGGTTTTACTAGTGGCCACTCATCTTTGACAAATCTGCCCACTTTTTTACCAGCAAATTTGAAAAAGCTGAAAGTGGAAAGAATTGTGACATTGTCTACTTTGACTTTAGCAAAGCACCTTTGATATTATGCATCATGTAAGACTGATAAAATAACCAGAGACTTGTGTTATTGGGGGGTGCTATCCAAAGTTAGACAAAGATATGGGTACTTAAAAGGAAACATAATTAGCCTAAATGGACTGAAATATAAGTTGGAAACCATTGCAGGTGTAGTGCCCCAGGGCACTGGAACCTCGGTTATTTACCATAAACAAAGGATTTAGACACAAACTTGACCAGCAACAGTGGAAAATTTGCAGATTATACAAAATAGGAAAAGAGGGAGTGGGGAGAGGGAGGGGAGTGATATGCTCAGATGACTCAATATTGCTGAAGTCAATTTAGATTGGTATATGCAGTATAATGCAGACAAATATAAGGGTCTGAGCCTAGGTGATGTTAATAAGAGTATTCCAGATACAGTGTAACATCTTTAGCAACCTTAACATCAAAATTTCTATGCTGAAATGTCAACCTTAAAGAATCTTAAGTCTACCTTAAAAGAAAAAAAATAGCATAAATTTCTGAAATATGGCAAACAGTATACTGGAATTTAAATCTAAAATAATTAGTAATAGAATATCTAATGTCACGCTTCAGCTTTACTTTGCCCTCACTCGGCTAACGTTATTATTTTCTGAAGTTCAATTTTGGGCACCATACTATTGAATATTATATATGCACAGGAATATGTACAGAAAAATATGACAAAGTTAATCATAGGCATTAGAAATCCCCAAAATTAAGAGATTAACACTTTCGCCCGGCGAGGACTCAGCATTGAGTCTTCCGTAAAACAGGGGCAAGTCCGGCGAGGACTCAGCATTGAGTCTTCCGTAAAACGGGGGCAAGTCCGGCGAGGACTCAGCATTGAGTCTTCCGTAAAACAGGGGCAAGTCCGGTGAGGACTCAGCATTGAGTCTTCCGTAAAACAGGGGCAAGTCTGGCGAGGACTCAGCATTGAGTCCTCCGTGCGGCAACTTCAGTGGCGTTTTCGGGACGGTCTTGCTGTGGTTTTTGGACATTATATGCATATACTGTACTCTTGTAGGGAATTTCATTGCGAATACATTGATACCCAAATGAAAGTCCTAGGACCAGAACTGAGGTAACAAAGTTGAAAACAGAATACCCATTTTATTGCTCTTTATTAGCGCTCAAGGGGGTAACTCTCTGTCACTTTCCGTGCTTGTTGTGGATGGTACGCAGGGCTTTTGGACTTTATATTTGCATGCTCCTGTAGGGAATTCTATTGCGAACACAATGATACCAAAATGAAAGACTTAAGACGAGAATTGAGATGTCCAAAGTGAAGAGTGTACACATTTTATTGCTCTGGCTCACTCCCGGGTAACACGCTCTCACTTTCTAACTTTCTCGCCGGACTTTTGGGCTTTATATGCATTTAGTGTTGTAGAGAATTCTATTGCGAACACATTGATACCAAATTGAAAAACCTAGGATGAGAATTGAGATGACAAAGTTCAAAAGAATATATACTTTTCAGAATGAGAAGCGCCTTGGGGTGGCGCAGCGCTCTCTTTCTTGTAACCGCGACCTGTTTTCATCATGTCGGCGGGTAGAGATCGTTGCTGTTTTTTATATTATATGCATATAGGCCTGTTGGGAATTCTATTACGAACACATTGATACCAAAATGAAAGACCTAGAACGAGAATTGAGTTGGCAAAACTGAAAAAAGTGTAAACATTTTATCACTCTTGCGCGCTCCCGGGTAACTTTCTCTCACTTTCTCTGTTAGTTGCGGATGTAAGCCGGGCTTTTGGAGTTTATATGCATTTAGTCCTGTAGAGAATTCTATTGCGAACACATTGATACCAAATTGAATATCTTAGGACGAGAATTGAGCTGACAAAGTTGAAAAGATTATACACTTTTCAGAATTTAGCGCGCTCTCCCTCGCGCTCCAGCAGAACGCCCAAGCCCACCTGAGGTAGTGGGGAGGTCCCGCGCCCGGTGAGCGAAAGTGTTAAGAAAGCTTAACTCTTAGCAAGAGAGTAAGTGTGGAAATGACTGATGTATAGAAATGAAAGTATATTGTAAGGGAATATTAATAGGGTGCTTAATGTATCAACAAACAATAGACCATAAAACAATGCATACAAAAATTGGATAAGTTTAGATTCAAGGAAGACCTGGGTAAATACTGGTTTGTAAATATGGTTGTAGATTTATAGAATAAATTATTGAGCAACTGTATAGAACCAGCAATGAACTGTATTCTTTTACCACAGGAAATGGTGTCGAGTCTGCTCTGGGAATATAAATGATGGTTATCTGCATTACCTACACAAGGTGATTCAGATAACCTTTGCCATGTATGTACACCATACAATGAAGAGGAGTGTTTATGTCATTCACTTTTGCTTAAACTTCTGGAACATAATAATAATATAATTGTCTGTGGATATTATTTAATATTTCGATAAAATATGGGTACAGGAGCAATGACTTCTGATTCTTGTTAGCAGGCTTAGCATTCTTCTTCCTATTGCTCATCTACATCTTATACTATTAGTTTTCCCCTGGAACACAATCTGCCACATTGTTTACAATTATATCCCAATTACAGCTGAATGAACAAAGGTGAACAGCTAAAGACGGGAACCCAAACATTCTTAACTGCGAGCAATATAGCCTGTGAGGTGTGCAGAGCGAGTATGCCACTAATGTACAACAGGGACTACAGTATTGCTAACTGATCTATCACAATCTGCATGTTGAAAATGTAAAATCAACTCCAATATCATACATAATAATAGATTATGAATCAGGAAATATCTACAGTATGGTTTATCTAATATTCTCACCTGGAGCTCACAACAGGCATGTCACTAACGGCATACTTAAACGACTGTGTTACGGCACTTGGATCGACAGTGTCTAAAAGCTCTGGACTAAGAGGTGCTTCGTCCAGTAACGAATTAGAGGTTTTTTCATTAAAATTCTGAGTCATGTCGGTGCCTTCAGGACTTACTACAGTCATCGCTGAAAATGAAAAACAAATCATAGGTTCAGCAATATATAAACTTGAAAAAATATATTTAGAACATATGCTAACTTAAGTATGTTTAGCTTTGATGTCTTGTTTGTTTTGGAAATGCTCCCTCTCCCCCCCCCCCCCTTGCAGCAGTGGCCACACGTATAATTTTCTCCTGATTTTTATATTTTTTTGAAATCTTTAGGCATGTGTTAACACTTTACAAGCTGGTTTACTATAAAAAAAAAGTGAACCAGTTGCAGTTTACATTGGAAAGCAAGAATGATTGAAGGGAAATGAAACATATCAAAGTAAAACAAAAGAAACATTTAAAAGATATAATTAAAGAAAAAAAAGATAATTATTTTAAAATGTGACTATTGTGACTGAACAAGATACACGGAGGTAAAGATAATGAAGTAGAATGGCAATGTGAGTATAGTAAAACAACTAAGTATATCCATGGGAGAACAAGTAAACTGGTTTACTGTATACTGTTACACAAATGTGATCTTAATACCAACAAATGGAAACAGCATCACATATTTTATGGCTAAAAATAGAGAAAATGAAAACAAAAAGCTACTTTAGTTTTTGAAGGGGGGGGGGGGGGAACATTCACAAACATTCACCAGTCACTCTACCTACAGTACTACACTAATCTGAAGAGGCTACTGAAACACAGCTCTCTCTCATGCCACATGTTCCATACAAGAACAATGACCAACAGTACATATCCATTTTCTGACAAGAAAATATAGGCATCAATTACATACAGTAGTACTTACTAGAAACAGGGTCTGTAATTGTTGTTGTGGTAAGAGGCTGATCGTGGTTTATGTCGATAAAATGAAAAGGCTCACCATTAACTGTGAGCACTGTTTCCGTTTCCAACTTATCTTTAATGAATTCCGACACTCGCATGCCAGGACTGGGGAGAGAAATTCTGCGTGTTATTAACAGACGTATTTAACAAAAAATAAACATGTTTATTAATTAACCTATAGAGAAAATGAGCAGCCGGGTGCAAGAACACAGTTTAAAACAACCCACTAAGACAAATTTAGGATGTGTAAATAACCACAAATATTACATTTAATGGAATCCAAACCCAAAGATCCTATTAATATGGGTCAACCAACTTTCCTGTTGTACACAGTACTGTACTTTTCCACAAAGTAGTTTAAAATACAAAATGGAGAAATAGAACAGCAGATAGAAAGATCTTTCTACCTCAGGGTAGAAAGGAATAGAAACAAATACATTACAGGTTACACACACACATGCTGAAGCAGTTTCAGCTCCCAATTTACTAAATATGACATCATAATTCAAGTTATAGAAAGTTAAACTTGTAAGTTAGCTACTATAAAGTGAACTGCCTCCTAAAAGTTGAAAAGAATTCTCAAAACACTCGACCTCTCTTTGAGCAATGTTTGCCTTAAACAATTTAACTAGATGTTGACCAGACCACACACTAGAAGTTGAAGGGACGACGACGTTTCGGTCCGTCCTGGACCATTCTCAAGTCGCTTGTCTGGTCAACATACTTCAGCCACGTTATTGTGACTCATCGCCTGCAATTTAACTAGATCCTTATTCACAACCCCGATTCACCATTAAATAGAAGCCTGAGCAACTCAAGGTGCCATTGAGACAAGTGCCACATTCTGGGTCCTAAGCCTACCTACTGACATGGCAAGGAGGGAGATACAGGGTGGGAAGTGAAGCTACTTAGCTGTCACCCAGAAAGGGATCTCATTACACTTGATGCTCTATTTCTGGACAGTTCTCAGCTTATTCACCACAGCAGCTTGAAGAGAAAATACAACTTTTTAAGCTAAAGCATAGCAGGACACAAATCAAAGAAATATATGAACTATAAACCAAGGGACATTTGAGCCATAACAAAAGACTGGGAAAAGGAGGGGTGTTGAATTGTAGGGGCAAGAATGGCAGCCGAGAGCAATGCAATAAAGACAAGGCCTTGAGATGTCCAGGAGTTACTGAGGTACCAACACACTACCTGAATCAGGAACTCTCAAGTTCTGATAAGAGGTTGTAGACAAAGAAATGTTGCTAAAGCAGAATTTTAACAGATATCATAATCAAAAGGAGATACATGACAGTGGTTGAGATGTCCATGTCAAAAAATTATAACGACAGCATACAAATGCAGCAGAGCTGCAACAGGTTACCATCAAAATGACTATAAAGTAATATTTTTAATGTTTCAATGATGTTAAAACAAGTCATCTATACTTTGGCAGTAAAAGTTCCAATGACATTAGAATGCATTATCCATCTCAAAATTCCAGAAAATAACTTTTTGATCATTTTTTTGTTTTCGTTTTTCTTATTTGATGTACAGTGTGGACATAACTTATCAAGGAACCAACCAATGTATCAAGAGACCATCAAGAGATCACCTCGGCCAACTACTTATCACTTAAGACAATTACTCCGAGTATTTTCACGATGCTTTGTATATCATCTCCCGGTAAAGTATGACTCTAATATCCGTTTTCCTTTTACAGCCACATAAACTGATCAGGTGTGCACATTTCAATATTTGTTATAATTACGTTAAAAAATAAATGAGGAATGTTGAAAAATATAGAAGGAATATTTAATGTTCATAAACATTCACAGTCAGCACAATCATGCATAATCCATTAAAAAAAAAATTATTTTACACCTGTGTTGTGGCAAATTCATTTGCAAACATTTTGACACCAAATTTATGATAATAATCCAAAATATAACCAAGAAAAAATTAAAATAAAATAAACATTTCCATCACCTTGAAATGGCCAGAATATTTATGGTCGGGGTGTAACGGGGCACACCCCTACGGGGTAGGAACATTAAAAGTGTTAAAATGCTTTATGATTTTCAATACAGTAACTAACAAAGAGTCAAGAAATATCTAGAGTGCCGATATATTACTAGTATAATATCACAAATACGATAAGCTAAAACTAATTCAAAGCTCTAGAGCATCGGCCAAATTTAAACCAGGTCATATTTCCTGGAATACTCACTCACTCTCTACTTCGGGTAACAGTGTGTTATCTTCCGAGCTATCATCGTCGGACAAGAACACATTTGTGATGCTCTCTGGATCATTAGGATCGACCAGGTCAGTTACTTCTTGAATCTGAGCACCTCCCACTGTCCCACCTTCACATTCTCCAATCTAAAAATTTTGAAGAATTTGTAAAGAATTTAGTGTAATAAACAAGTATATCAACAACTAATCATTCTTAACCTGTGCACTGCAGCCAGAGCTCATACAACTAATCATTCTTATCTGTGCACTATAGTCATATCGCATGCAAAGAATAAAATCTTCAACTTCATAATGTAATAAAATTATCATCAAAGTGCACCTCACTATGTAACAATCAAACAGAATTGTGTTTGCTGTATCTAACAAAATACAGCTGCTGCATTTTCTTAACATTGCAGACAGAAAATTATTTCACTGCATACCTACAGAATCTTAAGCAGCCAGATGGCAAAGCCAGGTAAACCAGTTGTATAAAGGGATCAGAGGAGAATATAAAAATGACTACAGTATAATACTTTGTGATTGCAAAATATAAATAACTGCACATGGCAAATTATGTACCTTAGTACATAATTGTACATCACGTATAATTAGTAAAAACTAACACTTCAATTTATCTCGGTTTTCAATATGATACTTTATGGTAAAATTTAACTATCACCAACAAATTTGCCAGAGAAAACTCACATCAATGGAATTTCCTTGAGAAAATTGAGGGAGTGTGTTAATCTTGGCAGACGGAGAAGAGGATTCCTCACTGCCTTCCAAAGCTAGATGGCTAAATTTTCTTTTTTGAATCAGAGGTTTGGAAGGGCTCTTGACCATGGCAAGGAGGAAGTGGATTAACTGAAAGAAAATTTCATAAGTAGCCTTTTATCCTGATAATCCTTTTTTGTGTTTGTTGCAACACAATATCACACTATCAACTACAGTAAATACGCTTTAATCACATATGTGCATTTAATAAATTTATCCCCAGGTTGGCACTACTGTATCTCAAATTATTAAGTGCAATGAGCAAAAAAGAGCAAAGATTACAGGAGGCTGTAACGGGTATAATGTTAGAGTATATAAAATTATTTCAGGGAGATTAATAAGTACAGGTTGGTGCAATGCAGATATAGTGGAAATAATGATGGTGGTAATACAGTAGTGGTTATGGAACTGGTGGAGGTGAAGGTGGTCATGGTAACTGTGGTAATGAAAATGATGGTAACGATGATAATGGTGGTACTGATAATGGTGGTATTGATATTGATGCAGGTGATGAAATGGGGGTTGAAGTGTCGGGTATGGTAGGAAGATCTCGGGACGTAAAGTTTTGTTGTTAGATTAGAATTAATGTCACAGGCTACATGTACCTCTGTACCTCACATGTCACCTGTGTGTACATTTCACAGGATGTACCTCAATTCCATGTTTTGAGTGCACACAAACAGCAAAAATCTCCCTAGTTGAAAAAGAGCTAAAAAAGTTGCATTTGGGAGCTAAAAAAGCTCCCAAATGCAACTAGCTTGTGCATTTGTGATATACTGTTTATCTGTAAATTTACAAAAGCCTTAACATTTTCTTTCAGATGTTCAATTCCTAGCTATCCACAGGTAAAGTAAAACCAGCCCCATGAGGACATTGACCCTCAGAACCAACACAAGGCAAGCTATTGACAGCTCTGGAAGTCATACTAGTACTTAGCAGAACTACTGCTGCTGATGATTTTGACTGTCTGGCATGGGGAGTAAGTGGGGACATATTGGTAATCCATTGGGGTCTGTAATTGTAAAATGGTTAAGAAACGCTGCTTTAGTTTAATGAACCATTACCTTTTCAATTATCTGTTGCTGTTTGGAGAACTTCTGCCTCATGTTGGCATATTCCCTCCAAAGTGCCTCATTCTCACGCTTCAGAGTTAGTAACTTGGTGCTCATGGAGTCCTGGTCACGCTTCATATCCCGTACATCGTTTAACAGCTTGCTGACGCTCTTGTTTTCCTCTATGATCACGGTACGGCTTGTAGGTATCTGGGAAAAATCGACCCCATCGCTTGCAAGTCTACGTTGTTGCTGCAAGAGATGCAATTGGGAAACCTACACACAAGGACAGGCCCGCTACCAATATTTGTCAAGTACTATGGTGGAAAATAACTTTTTGAAATAAATTTTGTAAAATAAAAATAGCTATTTAAAAATATATGTTATTAATGCTTGCATATGTTACAAACATTACAAAAATAAGAATAGCTGCCTGCCATTATAAGCAAATCAAAGGAATATATAATTCCAAGTGACACAAGTACTTCCCAAAATCAAACGACTATAGATCTGCAGATACATTTATCACTAATAAAACATTCATTATTTATCATTATCCCAGTTACCACTTCAATATAATGGGAAGAATTTAATCCAAATAAAATTGGTGAATAATGGTGAAAGAAGGTTATAGATATTAAAAAGAAAAACATTCCTCATTCATTCATTAAATCATTCACATGATATATCATCATAACTAACCAATGACCACCACATTCCAGCAGTAGCTCACAGCAGTATTTTATGAAATGGTATATAGTGCCCCTACAAACTCTTATATATAGTACAAATACTTTCACTCTCTCATTACAAATAGTGTCTTCACAGCCTTGTCCTTACCATATCCCAGGCATTATTCACCATTAAACCTCTCCTCCTCCTCTCACACTCACTATGTCTGCCCATCTTATTTCCAAGTTTCTCTCCTACCGAGCCTCAATTTCACTTGAATACATTATCAACGGTTTACCATACAGACTCATTCAACATGCTCAAGCCACTTCAGTATGGTTTTTTTCAATCTTACAATTTCAAAACAAACCCATTATATACCAAATGTTATTTTGCCTTACAGTAGTTTCTGCAAACTTTAAACATATTTGTGAAATTTAGGGTTGGGTTCCAGAGACCTTCCAAAGTTCACTTTTTCCAACTATTTATTATATTAAACACCAATCTGAGCATTAATATTTAATGCTCCCTTCACTTTCCAGTCACAAAAACAGAATAAAATCCAGGATGCCTGAAACATGCAGTTATGCAAGAATGCTTATAGTTCATAATCAGTGGATTAATGTAGACTATCCATGTCAGTCACATTTAACTGAATGACCAGCTGACTGCAATCCCGTCTCACAATGAAAGGATTAAAGCCAGGGTGCTCACCAAGAAATTAAAGCCACGAGGATGACTGACATGTGTACATACTGCCAAACCATATTTAATACTTAAAAGTGAAGACAATTAGTTATATATTAATGGAAATTAATTATTTAGTTAATTATTAAATTTTATATGTATTAATATTAAATTAATTATTAGTTGAAATTAGCTAATGCATAGACTAGTGGATGTCCAGGTTTCCAAATAACAAAATTCAGGAAGATTGCGTGAGAAATAACATATTAGTGCATCATTAAAGCTATCATTAGGAGTGGACAAGAGCAAGATGAATGTAAACGGTGCTGCTTATGCAAATGGCTTCACACAGGCTAGGAAACTACAATGCTGGTGCTTTATAAATTAAGGTTTAAAATAATTAAATGCCACTATATAACACTATATGAATTAATCAACATCTACATTAACTTAAACCTATACTGTAAACCTAACAAAGATTTCTTAGAGACTTTCAATCTCTACTTTCAATCTTTGGACCGGCAACAGAACACACAACCATATTGCTCAAATGTAACAACAGCTGTATATGCTTAACCACTACACTGCACACACACATTAATATGACAACTCTGTGGTGCGCATAAAAAAATAAAAAATTAAATATTGTTAAAGTGCATTCACTGATCATGGGATAATAAAAAAATAAATGTAGCTTCCTGTGGCTGCGGTGGAGAGGAAAATCAAAATGACATCACTGATTCACAAGTGCAGATGGACGTGACGTCTTGTTAAGGTTACTCGGGCCAGGCGGGAGGGTGGGTCTTGTCTTGAATATATTTATACCGATTTATTTCAGTGTCCGACTTGTTTTTTTACTGCTTTTTTGTAGTTATATTATATAACTGTGTAATTTTAGAAATATCTATAATAAATTGTCACTAATATGCACATATTATATCATTTGGACAATAAAACACTCTCTTTGATATTATGCTGCATACACACGTTATACAACAATCTACATTTTATGCACTGTTTGTAACCACTAAAAGCAGGCCTGGCAAGAGTGATAATTTGGTAACCACGATCCAAGGTCAGCCTAGCACCACACAGCTTGCACCAAGTTGCCAGTACACACACTCAACATGTTTTCTTCATATTTTTATTTTTATTTTTTTCAAGTGTAGTTATTTTTATTTTGTTTTCAAGTGTAATGATGCAATGGGCTGTCGTTTGTTATGTACATCTCAGAAAGTATAGAACATTGCATATTGTGCCACTAATACAGGCACAATATTATATGCCTTGGACAATAAAACATACTGTTTTTGCTATTATTATACTGCATAAACATATCATATATGGTTTATCTACATAAACATATCATATATGGTTATCTACATTTTTATGCACCATAATGAACTGAAGCAGTTCAGAAGCAGTTCTGGTGGGTGTTAAATTAAATTCAAGCACAGCACAGGAACACAGGTGATCAGCAGATGATGTCACCTGATATAGCAAAATGTCTAGTACAGTATACCGTTCTATGCACATCATTAAATCTAGCCACAACACTAATCATTAAATCAATCATTAAATCCTGAATACGAATCATTTACCACAAATGTGCCCTCATGTTTTAAAGGAACATGAAGTAACGTTTCATGATGCATATACACACGAAGCTGCAGCCATGTGCTGCCAATGTCTACCTTGCACTGCGATCATTATAACCAGCCGGTTATGATAATTGTATTTGTATCAGCATTATTTCCTGATATCTGAACCTTGTACACAGTCTTTATCAGTCAGAATCATCTATGATACTATCAGAATCATCTATGATACTATCATCGCCAAATAATCATGCTCATTTTATTCATCATCATTAAGTGGTGGTGTGACCTCAAGCTGCACTGTGATTCTGTTCCTGCTGCATGCATTACCCTTGGTTGCTCACTCAGTACTGAGGCCCGCACGTCCAGGAGGGATGCAGACAATCTCCTTTCAGGACGGCATCTGTTTACTGGAGGCCCAAGGAAGCAGAGATAAGCCCTGTGTACCTACAGAAGTTTTGAATCGTTCGCTATATCTACAAATTGGTTTTCTTGGCGAGCGCACCACCTATCAAACAAGATTTCTCAGTGAGTGCAGTACAGGGTTAACCTTTGAGAGAGAAAAGTCAAATATTGTCAATAGAAAACAACACCCTTTCAGATAATCTTTACATAAACTGCTTAGGAAATTGGACACAAATCTTAACATAATGCAAGCATTAATAACCAACAAGATCAACTTCAATCCACCATATCGTTAAAACACTGAATTCCCATATGCATCTCTAAACAGCCCTCATGTTAATAATGAAGAACAGGAAGCATTTTTCTCTATTCAAGACTTCGCTCAACAAAAATTAGAATTCAAAGGAAAACAAGAATCAAAATATTGCACAACACATTTATAGCACAAGATTATGTTGGCACATGAAGTGATGGACTGCAAGGAAATGATGGCAGTGATAGTCATATTCTCCTTGTCTTAGAAATACATCTATGGTTAGTACCACATCCATTACTTAGGATTACCATTAAAGTCTTTAATACTCAATATTAATCATCACGATTAAAATAACTAAAAATGTTAACATATACAGTACTGTATACTCTCACTTGAAGAGACATTATGAATTCATTCCACCCGTTTATTACTGGCTTCTACACGACCATTTAAAAAATATTAATGCAGCAGTACAGCGGAACCTCAATTCAGCAAATCTCCAGTGGGAACCCACACTTTCCATGCCGGGTTTACTCACCAGATTCAACAAACGGGAATTTAAATCATTCAACTCTGGTCCAAATTACAAAATATTTCATGTGTAAATGAAACCACTCATTTACTAGAATTGGAAAATTTAACTTTTTGTAATAATAGTAAGACAATACTGGTAAAAGACAGTAATAATAAGATAATAAAGACAATAAAAGATAATACAATAAATAAATAAAATAAAGACAAGATAATAAAGATAAAGACAAAAGATAATAAAAGACAATAAAAGTCTTTTATTATATAGACAATAATAAAGATGATAATAGTAAGAATAAAAAACAATTTAAAAAAAAGTGTGGATTTGCTTAAGATGTTGAGACCAAGTTCAGAGTTGAAGGCAACATTACAAGAAATAGTTGGGGCCTTGGAGAAGCCATTGAGCTTATTTAAAACCAAATTCTAGTGCAGGAAATGAGTCACAATAACGTGGCTGAAATATGTTGACCAGACCACACACTAGAAAGTAAAGGGACAACGACGTTTCGGTTCGTCCTGGACCGCTCTCCAGCCGATTGTGTGGACCGAAACGTCAATTGACGGACCGAAACGTCGTCATCCCTTCACTTTCTAGTGTGTGGTCTGGTCAACCAAATTCTAGGTTTCATTTTAATTTTGAAATTCCCCGGTTTTTGTTCACAAATATGGGTTCGTTTTCCTCATTAAAATAAACTTTCAAGGCTAGGGCATAGGATATATGCTAGATGTACTGTAGTTAAATCTCTTTAAAGAGAAGTTCTCTGCGTACTGTAGTTGTCCTTTACATGACAGGTTGAAATTAAAATTTTGCCCAGTGAAATCAGCCCATAGAGAAATATTAGGGAATGAATGGTAACTCTTGATATGGCTCCAATCACATTGCTGATGATTTTTGTAGACGGACTCAATATTACAAGAAACAGTTAGAGCCTTGGGAAAGTTATTGAAATTATTTAAAACCAATTTCTATTGTTTGTTTTCAATTTGAGTTGGGAATGTTTTCATCATTCACTCAGGTATGGTTCTGCTACCTTTTGAAAATTAGTTTTAAGGCTGAGGACATGAGAAATAAACTAGATGTAGTTAAAATTGTTTGCAAACATGATTATTTTGTGGTTGTCCATTGTATTATAGGTTGAAACAAAAATTTTGTTAAGTGAAATTTGTCAATAAAGCATAGAAATATATCATTGAGGCATCTCCTATTGCAACAAATCTCCCTGCAATGAATTCATTAAGTTCAAATATGATTTATATAGTTCCCATATAGTTCATTGAGTTGAGGTTGTACTACATTAACAAGTAGCATACTCCCAAACCCACTCAGGGAAGAGAACACGGACTGAAGGCAGGGGCAATGCCAGCAGCAGCCAAGGTGAACAAGTGATAAAGCCACATGCAACAGAATGCCATGAAAAAATATGCCTGTGAAGCTGCAAGGAAACAAATGCAGGCACAGGGCCCCTGCACTGGACACAGTCCAAAGAATGGCCAACACTTAACCGAGTTTTCAGTACAAGCAGAGCAGCAAGGAACCTAGAGGGAATTGCAGTGGGTGCATAAATGACTGGATGGCTGCCAGAGGCCCATGGGTTGCCAGGACTGCCATCTGGTTGCAAGGGAGTGGAGCTAATTAGCAAATGGACTTAAAGAGCAAGTGTGTACATAGTTAGACTCAGGATTACAAATATTATCCAAGTAGGTTTGGGGAAATCCAAGTGGATAGCTATTGGAGATATTGAGAAAGCACTCCCAGAAAAAGAAAAAGGTTGAATAGCTTGAAAGGTGAACAAGCATGAGGAATGCTAAGTGGGAGAGAATTATTGGGAGTGTTTCAAAGTAAAAAATGCTCAAGAAATCTAAGCATAAGAAATTAAATGAGACTACTTATAAATGATTTATGTAGCAGCATAGCGTGCCAACTTCGTACTGCTATGTTTATCCAAATTCCTGCTTAAGAGATTAACATGGTAAAAAACCTTTTTCAAGGTTAAACAAATATTTTATTGCTTTTCCTAAAATTTGTATAGTTTCTTCTTCCATTTTTACCTTCGTATATACAGTATTTAAAAAGCATTGTGCACATATGTATATATATTCTATCATTTATGGACAAAAAATTTTGACAATAGTAAAAAATGGTAACACACTTGGTGGATGTTACCACCGAGTGTGTTACCTTTGGAAGAACAAGAGGGGTCCAAAAAATATCTGGGGTTTTCACCACAAAATTTCCAGTGCATCCAATGTAGCCCACATTTTGCAATGGTAGAAAAAGCTTCCTGTCCAACTATAACGTGAAGGAATAAGTTCTGTTCGAGTGAGAGTACACAGTACAGTATACAATACTCAAAATGGGATTCGTTCATCATGTATCCCATGCCAGTTAACAATCTGAATTGATCATACAACCATTCACATTATACCTACTTATATGTCTACCATGAGATACTGGATAAATAAGAATTTTGTTGGTGTCATATGAATCGGCAAAAATTCTATCAATAAAAAAAATTTACATTTAAATTTATATCACCAAAAGTACAGTATGCAAATGAGTTGGGATTCACATCTTTTTTAAAGTCTGTCAATACCTTCCTCTTTATGTTCTCTATAAGGGATTCCTGGCCACGAAGAAAATGCTGGTGGGCAAATTCCATCTCATCTCTTTCTACCCGTAATCCTCCGGAATCTGCCGACACCACCTTGTGGAAGCCATCTAAAAGGGGGACAATTATTTTAGGAGCAGTACTAGTATTGAAATACTGTACATATAATGGAACCTGTACAATATTTAATCAGACTGTTAATGTACAATATTTATATGAAGATAAATCTAAATAATTTTTTTCATTTTGTTTAACGCAAGGAATCTAATGTGAATACTGTACGTCTCATTGAAGGATAATATAGCTCCTCGATATAAGCCTCAACACAGTGAACTAATTATACATGCCTGTATACAATACACTCCTCTGTACTCACACTGTCCCCAGCTACATACTGCCTCACTCTCTCCTCTTACCTAACAAAATTATAATAAATATATAATAAACAAAACTAAGTTAATACTTACACATATTAAGTTGCCTAACAAAACTTGCCATGTTGTTATGTTTATAATATTGTGGCAACAGCTCTCGTGCAAATTTAGCTTGGTTCTGGATGATGAAGCTCCGGCCATTCTGAAAACATTTAACAGTAGAGTACCTGTATATATATACAGTGTATATATATATATATATATATATATATATATATATATATATATATATATATATATATATATATATATATATATATATATATACTGTATATATATACAGGTAAGTTCAAATTACCTGTTACCTATTGTATACTCTATTGTATATTTATACAATAAAGTGCAATGCAGAATTTGCTTGTTATGTACATTACATGGTTCATGAACATGAAGTAATAAAACAGTGTATAGACACGACAAAAGAATTGCTCAAAATTAAATTATTCATTCAAACTTGAAACATCCCCTAGTGTGCATATACAGAGTCACCAGCCAGTGACTAGCTATTCCTAACCTACCTATTCCTAGCCTAACTATTCCTAACCTAACTATCCCTAATCTAGCTGTTCCTAACCTAACTATCCCTAACCTAGCTGTTCCTAACCTAACTATCCCTAACCTAGCTATTCCTAACCTAACTATCCCTAACCTAACTATCCCTAACCTAACTATCCCTAATCTAACTATCCCTAATCTAGCTATTCCTAACCTAACTATCCCTAACCTAGCTATTCCTAACCTAGCTATTCCTAACCTAACTATCCCTAACCTAACTATCCCTAACCTAACTATCCCTAATCTAACTATCCCTAATCTAGCTATTCCTAACCTAACTATCCCTAACCTAGCTATTCCTAACCTAACAATTCCTAACCTAGCTATTCCTAACCTAGCTATCCTTAACCTAGCTATCCCTAGCCTAGCTATTCCTAGCCTACCTATTCCTAGCCTAGCTATTCCTAGCCTAGCTATTCCTAGCCTAGCTATCCCTAACCTAGCTATCCCTAACCTAGCTATTCCTAACCTAGCTATTCCTAACCTAGCTATTCCTAACCTAACTATCCCTAACCTAGCTATTCCTAACCTAACTATCCCTAACCTAGCTATTCCTAACCTAACTATCCCTAACCTAGCTATTCCTAACCTAACTATCCCTAACCTAGCTATTCCTAACCTAGCTATTCCTAACCTAACTATCCCTAACCTAGCTATTCCTAACCTAGCTATCCCTAACCTAGCTATTCCTAGCCTACCTATTCCTAGCCTAGCTATTCCTAGCCTAGCTATTCCTAACCTAGCTATTCCTAACCTAGCTATTCCTAACCTAGCTATTCCTAACCTAACCAAGCTAGTTCAAATATAAGCAAACTAGTCCAAACCCGAACTTACAATGTGCATTTAATCAAACCAAGGCATCAATTATTATTATCTACTAAGTGCACATATATATAAAAAATGCAGCCCCTTTCAAAGTTCATTAATGATATTCTCGTATTTGAGAACATTGCCAGTCAAATGAATCGTGGCCACTATAATAGCCTACTTACCGCAGGAAATATTTAAAATTATTTTTGCTTCGCTTCACTTAAATAAATAAATAAATATATGATTATTCAGGAAAGGTACATACATAGAGAGATTTTACATAAGTTGATCGATTTATAGATAGAGCTAGTACATACAATGCCTAAAGCCACTATTACGCAATGCGTTTCGGGCACGGACTTCACTTGAGATTTTTGTACTTGCTCCTAAAATTGAATCGAAACCAAAAATTTTGAAATTTTGCTTGATGATGAAATTAAACCCAAGCTAACATACATTAACCTTGCCTAATATAACAAGTATTAACCTAATAATATAAACAGAAAAATTAAACAAATACTGTATAGGAGGTGCCGAGCTGCCGCAAGTACCGAGTCACTCATCATGTTTAGTCTTTTTATTTTTTATTTTTTAGTAAACGTCGTTTCTAGGAAAGTTATGTAATGTTAACTTAGTTTATGTTAGGCAAGGCAAGAGTAAGTCAAGTTAGCTTACATGAGATCAAAGCAATGAGAGATACCAACTGTAGGTGACCAAATTATGTTTTTTTTTCCAAAAATACCAATAAGTTATTCCTAAATTGACACAAATTAAAATTTACATTAAAGTTTGTTAATATAGACTTTGTAACAAAGACAAAATACAATACAGAAAAAAACCTAGTTTATTTCATCAGTTTGCGATACAAACTTGACATTTAATAAGTTATCACAGCTGTCCATACAACGGCTCATTGACCTCAACAAAAGTATGTGTCAAGAGCCTCAGGCACTAATTTGTTTATTAAACAAATGAGAATTAGTTGTCAAAAGTTAGCAAGTATATGTGCAGAGAGCGAGACAGGTGTGGGAGGTGAGCCCTCACCTGCGTCCAACTGATCAGGTCATTGGTCTTCACGTCGTCCACAAGCCTCCACAGCTTGGTCAGGAACGCTGGCACGTTCCCGGAGCCCTCAATGGCATGCATGGCAGTCAGTCGGGGCGGCGAGGGCCTCACACAGCAGACAAAATAGCAGTTGTGAGTGACACTTGTCCCTCCTGTGGCTTTTGTTTACACACGTTGTGGCTGGCGGCGCACGCGCACACTCACTCCCTCACACTCTTACATCACTGGGGAGCGCCCCTCGCTCCTCGCCTTATAGGTCTATCTTCCCCTCTTATGTCCTCCCCTCTGTCTTTCTCTCTATGTCCTCCCCTCTCCCCTGTTTGTCGCCCCTTAATGGTCACTAACCCACTCCTTGTTTGTCGTCCCTTCCCCCCCCCCTGTCCTTGTTTGTCGCTCTAAATGTCGTTTTCTCTCCCCTCTCCTTATTTGACGCCCTAAATATTGCCCTTCCTCACCCCATTCTCCTTATTTGTTGTACTAAATGTTGTCCTCTCCTTTTATTTATTTGTTATCCTAAATATTGCCCCCCCCCCACTCCTTATTTGTCGCCCTAAATATTGCCCCCACCCCTGTTGACCTAAATATCGTCCCCCTCTTCATATTTCTTGCCCTAAAATTGTCGTCCTTATTGTCGTCTTCTTATTTGTCGCCCTAAATGTCGTCCTCCTCTCCTTATTTGTCGCCATAATTGTCGATGTTTTTTCACCTTTTTCAGCTTCACATTTTTTTTAATAAACCCATGGAACCGCCTACCCGCCGAAGCCATACATGCCAAAACGTTTGAACTTTAAAATCTAGGTGCAGCCGGAAGTGCAGTTGTCCTGACAATGGGCGATGGATTATATTATACTAGGATGCTTGAAACAGAAAATAAAGTCGTGCTAAATGGGAACGAATCTGAATGGAGAAATGTGGTATGTGGGGTACCTCAGGGATCCATTTTCGGGCCAACCCTTTTTGTCATATACAATAATGACATAGATGAGAATATTACAAATCACATCATCAAATTTCCAGATGACACAAAGATTTATGGTAAGGTGGGAAATGATAATGATATTGTAGCCTTAAAAAAAAGATCTACATGAATTCCACAAATGGTCAAAAGACTGGCAAACGCTTTTTAATATCGACAAATGTGGGGGGCATATAGCAACCCCACGCCACAATTACCAAATTAATAGCATTACATTACAGCACATTGAAGAAAAGAACCTTGGAGTCAAAATCCACCACTCACTAAAAGCTGCACAACCCTTGGAATAATCAAGCGTTCCTTTGACGTTTTAACGAAAAGAAGGTAGTGATTCAACTGTATGTGTACCTGAGAATACTTGTATGCAATCTACCTCATTTTTCTTTTTTGTTTATTTTGTGTTTGTCTTGAATAGTCTTGTTTATATTTTTATTATTTCCCCACTTTTATATCAAAATTTTATTTTGTAATTGCCATTCTTGCCTTGTTTTCCTGCAACCAGCCTTCTTATGCAGACAAGTATAGACCCAGAACTAAACCTCTTATCCACTATCTATGACAATCATCACTTTAATGATCAAAATTGCAGATATTTTACAGCACATGATGTAAACAATGTATTATCACATAATCACAATATCTTTGTAATTAACTTGAATGTAAGATCTCTAAGCAAACACTTCGATGATGTTAGTGCCTTGATTGAAACTATTGGCAACAAATTCTCTTTTATTATACTTACTGAAGCGTGGTTAAAAGAGGATACTACTCAACTCTTTAACATGCCGAACTACTCAGCAATTCACAACTGTCGACTAATTCAGAGAGGTGGTGGTACTGCTCTTTACTACCACCAAGAACTAACATGCTTAAAAGTAATTAGAACTAGAGACTACTATGGGGAGTATATCTTCGCCAGTTTCAGATTCAAGGGTGCCGAGTCTGTCCTGTCTGTGGGTGCAGTCTATAGAGTTCCTAACACTGATGTGTCCGAATTCAACTCTAACCTTAGAAATCTAATACTAGATAACAGACTGAACAAAACCCATCTAATTATCGCAGGGGACTTTAATGTTGACCTCGGCGAGCCTGAAAACCCTACTGCTGCCAGCTTCCTCAACTGTATGAATTCCTGCTTCCTCATACCCTTAATCACTAGACCTACTAGAATCACTGATAGTACTGCCACGGCTCTTGATCACATCTGGACCAACATAACCTCTCCACTTACTTCAGGGATAATCATCGATAGCACTACAGACCATTACCCCACATTTCTCCTAACTAACATTAACAAACCACCTCTAGAGACAAGGGAGATAAGCTTTAGGTTGCACAATGAAACTGCCATAGACAATTTTAAAACTGCTGCTGCTAATGTCAACTGGGAGTCCGAATTAGGTAACATAGGGGACATCAACCTAGCAGTGCAATCTTTTCTTCAAAAAACTCTCAGCCTTTATAACACCCACTGTCCTATGCTAACGAAACAAGTCTCAACTAAAAGGCTAAACAAGCCTTGGCTTACAAAGGGAATACTTAAATCCATTAATAAAAAACATGACCTTGAGTTTGCTAACTGTAGGTAGTAACTGAGTGATTGTAACCTATCCACCGCTGTCCACTGGATGGGAGGCGGTGTGCAGGACAAACATATAAATTTTGACACTAGCTCTCCACATATGTCAGTTGCTTAATTTGGAACCTGTACTTGAGGTCGATCTCGAACCCATTGTTGATGTGACGACTTATATTGAATTTTGTAACTAGCTCATCAAGATTGTAACTTGCTTAGCTAAATGAATTGTGGGGTTCAGTCCCTGAGCCCATTATGTGCCTCTGTAACCCTTTCCACTACCGCCCACAAGATGGGTATGGGGTGCATAATAAATGAACTAAACTAAACTAAATGCACATAAATGGTGTTATGGTGTTATTGCACATAAAATGCGCTCAAAAGGAATTACCGGAAAAATAGGCAGATGGATCTACAATTTCCTGACCAACAGAACCCAATGTGTAATAGTCAACAAAATAAAATCCAGCCCATCAACCGTTAAGAGCTCAGTCACTCAGGGTACTGTGCTTGCTCCAGTACTTTT
Source organism: Procambarus virginalis (assembly GCA_020271785.1). Lineage (NCBI taxonomy): Eukaryota > Metazoa > Arthropoda > Malacostraca > Decapoda > Cambaridae > Procambarus > Procambarus virginalis. The sequence goes on along the minus strand of WNGS01000690.1, from coordinate 6,693,270 downwards.
TCTCATCCTCATATCGGACATAGACAAGAACACAACCTATAGCACTGTATCATCCTTCGCAGATGACACCAGGATCTTCATGAGAGTAGGCAACATAGAGGACACAGCAAACCTCCAGTCAGATGTAGATCAGGTCTTTATATGGGCTACAGAAAATAATATGGTGTTTAACGAAGATAAGTTCCAGCTCATGCGCTATGGAAAAAATAAAAATATAAAAACGGAAACCACGTACAAAACTCAGACAAATCATAACATAGCACGAAAAGGCAATGTAAAGGATTTGGGTGTACTCATGTCGGAAGACCTTACCTTTAAAGAGCACAATAAAGTGGCCGTCACAACTGCACGAAAAATGACAGGTTGGATAACAAGAACTTTTCACACTAGAGATGCTATACCGATGATGATACTTTTCAAAACGCTTGTGCTCTCTAGAGTGGAGTACTGCTGCACAATGACAGCCCCTTTCAAAGCAGGAGAAATTGCTGACCTGGAGAGCGTGCAGAGATCCTTTACTGCTAGAATCCACTCGGTAAAACATCTAAACTATTGGGACCAACTAAAGAGCCTAAATCTGTACTCCCTTGAGCGCAGGCGGGAGAGATACATAATAATTTACACATGGAAAATTTGGATTTCTGCATCCAAGCATGGAGACCCCGGCCTTCTCAGAAAGACATAGCTGCTCTGGAGAAAGTACAACAGAAGTCATTCCGGGATCTCTCGTATCAGGAACGGTTGAGGGCCACAGGCCTAACAACACTACAAACCAGGCATGGCAGGGCGGATCTCATTGAAACTTAAAATATTGAACAAGTTGGAGGATGCTGATCCCAACAATATCTTCAAAATATCAAATGTAACACAAACAAGGCGCAATTGGTTCAAGCTCAACAAGCCACAATGTAGGATATAGAGCAAGAGATGCATTTTCACCCACAGGAACCGCCTACCCGCCGAAACCGTAAATGCCAAAACTGTGTTAATGGTGGGGGACCTTTGATAAGCCGATGGTTTCCTACCCTCGTCGAGGCCACTATGAATAGTGGCTCTCAGCTAAATCATGTAAATCAGGTATGGCCGCGGAGGAAGAGGCCTCAGGTATACGGACAGGAATATGGCCCTCGGAGACCTAGGTAGGCCCAGCCCAGAACAGAAGAGGACAGGCAAAATGCGCAGCCAATGTGTTTCCAACTCTCCCCATAAATTGACCGCTGCCACACCTTTATTTAGTCTATTACTTCATTAAAACTCAGTGTTATTAATAATATTTTCACAAACTGAGCTGTAAGATTAGTAATATATACTTTTAGATTTTTTTAGATGTATATATGGAAAAATTATAGATTTTTTAAAAGCCTTTCTTGGATGTAAAACTGAAAACTGAGTTGGCAACAATGCTACCACAACAATACAGGCCATGTGCTTCCTCAGTACATACGAGTGGCTCTTCAAGTGAGTACGTGTGGCTCCTCCAGTGAGCACGTGTGGCTCCTCCAGTGAGCACGTGTGGCTCCTCCAGTGAGTACGTGTGGCTCCTCCAGTGAGTACGTGTGGCTCCTCCAGTGAGTACGTGTGGCTCCTCCAGTGAGTACGAGTGGCTCCTCCAGTGAGTACGAGTGGCTCCTCCAGTGAGTACGTGTGGCTCCTCCAGTGAGTACGAGTGGCTCCTCCAGTGAGTACGTGTGGCTCCTCCAGTGAGTACGTGTGGCTCCTCCAGTGAGTACGTGTGGCTCCTCCAGTGAGTACGAGTGGCTCCTCCAGTGAGTACGTGTGGCTCCTCCAGTGAGTACGTGTGGCTCTTCCAGTGAGTACGTGTGGCTCCTCCAGTGAGTACGAGTGGCTCCTCCAGTGAGTACGAGTGGCTCCTCCAGTGAGTACGTGTGGCTCTCCAGTGAGTACGTGTGGCTCCTCCAGTGAGTACGTGTGGCTCCTCCAGTGAGTACGTGTGGCTCCTCCAGTGAGTACGAGTGGCTCCTCCAGTGAGTACGTGTGTGCTCCTCCAGTGAGTACGTGTGGCTCCTCCAGTGAGTACGTGTGGCTCCTCCAGTGAGTACGTGTGGCTCCTCCAGTGAGTACGAGTGGCTCCTCCAGTGAGTACGAGTGGCTCCTCCAGTGAGTACGTGTGGCTCCTCCAGTGAGTACGAGTGGCTCCTCCAGTGAGTACGAGTGGCTCCTCCAGTGAGTACGTGTGGCTCCTCCAGTGAGTACGAGTGGCTCCTCCAGTGAGTACGTGTGGCTCCTCCAGTGAGTACGAGTGGCTCCTCCAGTGAGTACGTGTGACTCCTCCAGTGAGTACGTGTGGCTCCTCCAGTGAGTACGTGTGGCTCCTCCAGTGAGTACGTGTGGCTCCTCCAGTGAGTACGTGTGGCTCCTCCAGTGAGTACGTGTGGCTCCTCCAGTGAGTACGTGTGGCTCCTCCAGTGAGTACGTGTGGCTCCTCCAGTGAGTACGAGTGGCTCCTCCAGTGAGTACGTGTGACTCCTCCAGTGAGTACGTGTGACTCCTCCAGTGAGTACGTGTGGCTCCTCCAGTGAGTACGTGTGGCTCCTCTAGTGAATACTGTTACGACCCAGGTAATGCTTATGATTACGCTCTCGCAGTGAACGTACTTCATACACACATCTCAGATGGTAGCATTTGTATGAGAGATAATTGCATAGACAATTTATTTATTTATTATTTATTTATTTATTTATTTATTTATTTATATACAAGAAGGTACTTTGGGTTAGAGCGAATACATAGCATAGTATTTACAATCATGTAAAGCCACTAGTACGCGCAGCGTTTCGGGCAGGTCCTTAATCTAACAGATAATTTTAAGTAGGTAAATTCTAGCAGAATTAATAAAATGATAACAGATACATTGCAAAAAAAATATGAAATGAGAGAGAATAGTAAGTATATTAAAGCACATTGGTATATTAAAGCTCTGGTTGATTACATTGACAACTTGATTGGTAATTTAAACAAGATTAACAGACACCATACAGCAGATTGATAGCACATATAAGAAGACAGCAATGATCACAATGGTAAAGATGTTCAGATTGGGTACATAAAGATAGGGAGATTGGGTAGCAATAGATACAGTGCAATTTTAAAGCAACAAGGTAAAAAAAACTATGCAGATGAGATTAGGTACTTTTTAGTTTTGTTTTTGAATGTTGCAAAAGTTGGACAGCTTTTCAATTCATTAGGGAGTGAGTTCCATAGACTGGGTCCCTTTATTTGCATAGTGTTTACACAGATTAAGTTTGACTCTGGGGATATCAAAGAGATATTTATTTCTGGTGTGGTGATAATGGGTCCTATTACATCTGTCCAGGGAGAGTTTCAGAGCAGGATTTGCGTTTAAGAACAGGGTTTTGTAAATGTAATTGACACAAGAAAATTTGTGGAGTGAGATTATGTTTAGCATGTTAAGGGAGTTAAACAAGGGGGGGCTGAGTGTTGTCTGAAAGCAGAATTTGTTATTATTCTGATAGCAGATTTTTGCTGGGTGATGATGGACTTGAGGTGGTTTGCAGTGGTAGACCCCCATGCACAGATACCATAATTAAGATAGGAATAGATTAGTGCATAATATAGAGAGATGAGAGCAGAGTTAGGTACATAATATCTGATTTTGGAGAGTATCCCAACTGTTTTAGAGACTTTCTTAGTTATGTGTTGTATGTGGGTGCTGAAGTTGAGTCTCTTGTCTAGGAATAGGCCAAGAAACTTACCATCATTTTTATTGCTAATGTTTACGTTATCTATCTGAAGCTGAATTACATTTGTAGATTTGCATCCAAATAAAATATAGTAGGTCTTTTCTATGTTAAGTGTTAGTTTATTGGTTGACATCCGTAACTGGACTTTTTTTTAGTTCATTATTAACAACATTATTTAGTGTATGTGGGTTGGGGTTAGAATAGATGAGGGTAGTATCATCAGCAAACAAAATAGGTTTCAGAATGTTAGAGACATTAGGCAGATCATTGATGTATATAAGAAATAGGAGAGGTCCCAAGATGCTGCCCTGTGGCACTCCAACGGTTATTGGTAGAGTGGGAGAGGTTATTATTGATGGTTACACTCCTCATTGCATTCTTTTAGCACTCTGGCAAACACTTCATCCGGCCCTGGGGATTTGTTTGGTTTGAGTTTTACTATTTGTTTAAGAACATCCTCCCTGGTAACTGCTAAACTCGTCAACCTGTCCTCGTCCCCACCCACATAGACTTGTTGGGCTGAAGGCATATTGTTACGTTCCTCTTTAGTAAATACAGATACAAAATATTTATTAAAAATACTACTCATCTCTTCATCACTATCTGTTATTTGACCTGTCTCAGTTTTTAATGGACCTATCCTTTCCCTAGTCTTAGTTCGATATAACTGAAAAAACCCTTTAGGATTTGTCTTTGCTTGCCCTGCTATACGAACTTCATAGTTTCTTTTTGCTTTCCTTATCTCTTTTTTAACATTTCTAACTAGTTGTACGAATTCCTGTTCTAAAGTGACCTCCCCATTTTTAATCCTCTTGTACCAAGCTCTCTTTTTACCTATAAGATTCTTCAAATTCTTTGTTATCCACTTTGGGTCATTAGTAATCGATCTATTCAATTTGTGTGGTATACTACGTTCCTGTGCTTTGTTTAGAATATTCTTAAATACGTTATAAATTGAATCTACATCGAAATCCCCATTTACATCACCTATCGCTGGGTTCATGTCTCGCTCCAAGACCGGCCCACACCCCATACCCAAGACTTTCCAATCAATTTGACCCAAAAAAATTCTTAGGCTATTAAAATCAGCTTTTCGAAAATCTGGCACTTTAACAGAATTTTCTCCTACAGGTCTATTCCATTCTATGCTAAATCTGATTTCTTTGTGATCACTGTTCCCTAGCTCACTCCCTATTTCGATGTCATTAATTTGTGTTTCCCTGTTAGTTAACACTAAATCTAAAATATTATTTTCCCGTGTTGGTTCCTTAATGTGTTGCGTAAGAAAGCAATCGTCAATTAATTCTAGAAAATCTTCTGCTTCACTATTCCCTGTTTTGTTCAACCAGTTTATTCCACTCAAATTAAAGTCACCCATGACATAAATACTGTTAGATCTAGATGCCCTAGATATTTCATCCCATAGATGCTTTGCTTCCATTCTGTCTAAATTTGGTGGCCTATATATAACTCCTATTATAATATTATTTGCTTTTTCGTTTAATTCTATCCAAATAGTTTCTGTGTGTGGCTCAGTTTTGATTCCCTCTTTGAGACTACATTTCAAATTGTCCCTAACGTATATGGCTACTCCACCTCCTCGTCTAATATATCTATCTGTGTGAAATAGTTTAAATCCATTTATTTGATATTCAGCTAATAGTTCTCTATTATCAACATTCATCCACGTTTCGGTAAGTGCAATAATATCTATTTTTTCTGTGCAGACAAGAGCATTTAATTCGTTAATTTTATTTCTTAGACTTCTACTGTTTGTGTAATATACCCTAAGTGAATTGTTATTTTGAGGCCCTTCTCTTTCCCTGATCATTTTGCCAATTCCTTTCTCCCGCAAACACATACTTTTATTACATCCTTCCTCCAAATCAATTCCCATACCTCTATCTACTAACAGTTTAAACCCAAACAAACACCTCTAACCATTTCTTCCAACGAGTTTGCAACAGCAACAACCCCAGCTCTCGATAGATGCACCCCATCACGAGCATACATTTCATTTCTTCCATAGAAGTGTTCCCAGTTGTCTATATAAGATATTGCATTAGATTTGCAATATCTTTCCAGCCTGCAATTGACACCAAGTGCCCTCGACATCCATTCATTTCGCACTCCCTTTCTTGGATGAATGCCACATATGATCGGGATTCCTCCCTTGCTCCTAACTAATTCTATTGCTGTCTTAAATTTCTGTATTTGTTCCTCACTTCTAACTCTCCCAACATCATTACCCCTGCACTAATACAAATAATGGGTTTGTTCCCATTACAATAGGCCTTCTGCAGTTGCCTTTGTTCTTATGTTCTTATGGTTTATCCGGACGTCTTGTCTGCTCGGTGTAGACCGGAAGAAACTGCGGCCTCCCGGGCCGCAGGTTTATTCAGTTGCATTGTCTGCCCGGTGTTGCCCAGAAGACACTGCGGCCTCACAGACCGCAGTCTGTTATGACACTGGTCATAACCCAGCCCCATCCTTCCCCACCCTTAAGATGTGATCGAATATATTTCAGATCAAGACCTTTGATTTCCCCATGTTCTGCACCACATAGAAGTGTTGGACGGCTACACGATAAATGTAAATGAAATACTTCAAAATGTTCATGCTGTATTTTTTTTTTTCAGAATACGAAAATGGCCAAGAGAACTGCAGTTGGTATTGACCTGGGAACTACCTACTCCTGTGTGGGCGTGTTCCAGCATGGCAAGGTTGAAATCATCGCCAACGACCAGGGCAACAGAACAACGCCCTCCTATGTGGCCTTCACCGACAAAGAACGCCTCATTGGTGATGCGGCAAAGATTCAAGTGGCTATGAATCCAGACAACACAGTTTTTGATGCAAAGAGACTAATTGGTAGGAAGTTTGATGACCACAATGTCCAGGCTGACATGAAACACTGGCCTTTCAATGTTATTAATAAAAACTCAAAGCCAAAGATTCAAGTTGAGTACAAAGGAGGCGTCAAGACTTTCTATCCAGAAGAAATTTCCTCAATGGTGCTAATGAAAATGAAGGAAACTGCTGAAGCATACTTGGGAACTACAGTGAAGGATGCAGTTGTAACCGTGCCAGCGTACTTCAATGATTCTCAGCGCCAGGCTACCAAGGACGCGGGAACCATCTCTGGTCTCAATGTGCTGCGTATCATTAATGAACCCACCGCCGCCGCCATCGCTTATGGTCTCGACAAGAAAGTTGGTGGTGAGCGCAATGTACTCATTTTCGATCTTGGCGGTGGTACTTTTGATGTGTCCATCTTGACCATCGAGGATGGCATCTTCGAGGTAAAGTCGACTGCTGGTGACACTCATTTGGGTGGTGAAGACTTTGACAACCGTATGGCAAACCACTTCATTCAAGAGTTCAAGCGCAAGTACAAGAAAGATCCAACTGAAAACAAGCGTGCCCTTGTCCGCCTCAGATTTGCCTGTGACCGTGCAAAGCATGCTTTATCCTCTTCAGTTCAGGCCTGTATAGCAATAGACTCTTTCTTTGATGGAATAGACTTCTATTCATCAATTACTCGTGCTCGTTTCGAAGAGTTGTGTGCGGACTTGTTTCTTCTTACTTTAGAGATAGTTGAAAAAGCTCTTCACGATGCAAAAATGGACAAAGCCCAAATTGATGATATAGTTCTTGTGGGAGGTTCTACTCGCATCCCAAAGATCCAAAAGCTTTTGCAAGACTTCTTCAATGGAAAGGAACTGAACAAGTCTATCCATCCTGATGAAGCTGTAGCGTATGGTGCAGCTGTTCTGGCTGATAATCTGTGTGGTAACATGTCTGAAGCTGTGAACAGTTTGATCCTACATGACGTAACTCCCCTCTCTCTGGGTATAGAGACACTTGGAGGAGCATTTACAGTTATAATTAATCGCAACACAACCATCCCAATAAAGCAGACACAGAATTTCACCACTTCTGTAGATAATCAGACAGAAGTCCCCATAAAAGTTTACCAGGGGGAGCGAGCAATGACAAAGGATAACCAACTTCTAGGGGAGACTAAAATAACTGGCGTCCCTCCAGCACCTCGTGGAGTACAAAATTTTGATGTTACCTTTGATATTGATGACAACAGCATCCTGAACGTGTGTATTGTGCAGACGAGCACTGGCAAGTTGGACACGCTCACTCTTACCAATGACAAGGGTTGCCTGACCAAGGAGGAAATTGAACACATGGTTCAAGAAGCAGAAAAGTTCAAGGTTGAAGATCAGAAGCAAAGAGATCGTATTTCTGCCAAGAACTCCCTCGAGAACTACTGTTATAATTTCAAGTCAACTGTGAAACAACCGAACATCAAGAACAAAGTTTCTGAGGAGGTCCTTAACAAAGTCGTGGACGCTTGCAATAAAACAATAAAGTGGCTGGACGAAAATCAACTTGCCGAGAAGGAAGAATTCGATCACAAAAAACAAGAAATAGAACAGATTTGGAACTCAATATAGAGTAGGGAGCGAGGTAGACGATGGATACTGAGAACTACGATATATTTTTTCTGAATTGAGTGAAGAAAATTCTATAGTGATTGTGATGGAGACAAAAAGAGAGCAGCTTGTCAAAGGTTCCCCCCCCCCACTGTCCCTTGGGAATTTTGTTTCAATTGAATTTTGAATTGAAGTCATTTGAATATCAGTTATCGAAATTATGTAATGGTCACATTTGTGATAACAAAACAGGAAACCCGAATGTTCTGGATGGCCCGTTCATGTAGTGTCATGGATGAAGAAATTTAACCCTTAAACTTGTGAGGGGTCCTCTCGCCTTCTGCCTAATGTTTGTCACACTCAACCTATGTACACTGTGTTATTTAAAGTGTTACTGAAGGTGGGGGCCACAATGAAAATACTTTATTGACTACATTAAGTATCCAGGAGAACAAGTTCACTAGAGATAAATCGGTATTTAAACCATATACAGTTTAAGGCAGAGTGCATAGGCCTCCAACACAACCCTGAGTGTCACATTAAGGCAGAGGGAGGACCGTCTGATCTATGTATGTTTTGTTAGTTTGATTGTTAAGATCCCTCTGATTTATCATTAACTGTTAAGGTACAATTACTTATTAATCTTCAAGTGAATGTTTCCATAAGAATACATTTATGTTTCACACTTGCTGTTAACAGTGTTCCGTGGTTATTTCTGTTAAGATTTTTGTATTAAAAGATGCTGTAATTTCCCGAATTATATCTTTTAGTAGGGTTTATATCTGTAACTTAAGTTGATTTTAAGACACCCATTTAAGGACCTGGGAGGAGGAACTTTCCAGTGATTCTTTTGTCGGGTGTTGTGGGAGGTCTGTGGAGAAGCCTAGGACCTCTGACAGTGTGAGGCTGCTGGCCTCTCCCGCCACCTCCAATTTTAAATGGGCAGTTTCACCGTTGAACAAAACACAACAGCATTGAAAATAATATATCAGTTACTACAATATATTGTCTACATGAATAATATTTTTAATGAAGTGTATTTTTGGTTCAGTTTAAATATAAATGCTGTTTATCCAATGCTTCTATATACCATAAAGTTGTATGTTTAACAAATTACCAATGTATGTTTATACATGTGTGTTGCATCACTAATAAAGCCATTCTTTACCAAGCCTATTGGTCAGTAACCTGCCTAAACTGTGTTCATTGAACATAAGAATATAAGAATCATAATATATAAAGATTTGTTCATAAGAATCAAGTTAACTGAAGAAATGTTAAACATTCGCTACCTGGAACAAGAAGTTCCAAGTAGCACGGGCTATGGTGAGCCCGCAAGCAGATTGGCCCATACGAGGCAGCTCCTATATATATATATGAAAGTCAGTAGTGTTCAACAAAACGGATTACTAAAACTGAATTAAATTTGAATATATAAAATTGTATTATATGAAAGAGTTCTCGTTCTTATATGTCTAACCTACGCTTGAAACAATCACGGTATCCCACTTCTATTATGTTACGAGGTAATTGGTTCCACAAATCAAAAACTGTTACCGAACTTTGTCATGTATACACACAGAAATCACAATAGCGTGATACATAAATTGAACAAATCCACAAGGACCGGGGTTACGGGCTCACCATAGCTCGTGCTACATGGACACTTCGTCCTGAGTAGCTAAATCTTTAACAACAACACAAGGACCGGGATGAGGGTTCGATCCTACATCCGGGATGATCCCACACGTGCGTTAGTCGATTGCGCCACGACAATGTAAAAATTGCAACCGGGAGTGCTACTACCCCTCACACGGATCCTGCAGCCTCTCCGAGACACAAACCAGGGTTTTACACAATTCCCCCGTGCACCCGGGCTCTGTTAACAAGCTGTTCATTTGATGTATCATGCTATTGTGATTTCTGTGTGTAACCTTATTATGTTTTCACGTGCATTATTCATTTCTTTCTGCCTTTTGAAGTGAGAGGATTAATTCATCAGCTCCCTCGCCTCTCATTAGTCTCATAGCCGAAGCTTCATGTATCTCTGAAATTCTATCCCCAATACTCTGTAAGTTCAATATAATCATTATCTCAGAAATAGTATTTCTTGGGTCATGAGAATAATCTTGGGATTATTCTCATAGCTTCATTTTGTACCTTCTCCAACTTGTTAAGTCAGCCTTTACCAAAACAAGACATGAGAGGGGCAGCATAATCAATAATGAGAGGGGCAGCATAATCAGTAAGAGATCTCACAGTATGCCATGTGATTACCATTGGAATGTTAAATATAGAATATGATTAATAATTGTGTACTGTATGGGTTTGTGAGCCCCTTGAGAGACCTTATATAGACGAGGGTAGAAATAGCCTAAGTTACTCTATCCTTTTGAGAAGTACTTTATTTTCTCAATAAACTTACTTGAACTTGAACTTCAGAGGTAGTATCTCTTCCGAAATTGACCCAACAGTCAGTTCATCTCAGCTTCTAAACTCTTATGGGGTATATCCATTCCTTTCCAAATGTGGCACTATCTGCAAGCATTATTAATCCCTAAATCAAGTTCAAGTACGTTATTGAGACAATAAAATACATCTCAAAGGGATGGAGTAGCTTAGGCAATTTCTACCCTCCTTTACTTCAAGACAAAAGCTGGATGTCTGGCATTAAAATCCCCTACAACAAGCGTAACTTCAGAAAAGAAGGAAGTATCTTAAATCAAAGGAGTTATCAGAGATGTATAAATTAATGAAAATTTAAGAGTTTCACGCAACGCCTTATCCAATGTTTGATTGGCCCTTNAGATGTTGAGACCAAGTTCAGAGTTGAAGGCAACATTACAAGAAATAGTTGGGCCCTTGGAGAAGCCATTGAGCTTATTTAAAACCAATTCTAGTGCAGACGAAATGGGTCACAATAACGTGGCTGAAATATGTTGACCAGACCACACACTAGAAGTAAAGGGACAACGACGTTTCGGTTTCGTCCTGGACCGCTCTCCAGCCGATTGTGTGACCGAAACGTCAATTGACGGACCGAAACGTCGTCATCCCTTCACTTTCTAGTGTGTGGTCTGGTCAACCAAATTCTAGGTTTCATTTTAATTTTGAAATTCCCCGGTTTTTGTTCACAAAATATGGGTTCGTTTTCCTCATTAAAATAAACTTTCAAGGCTAGGGCATAGGAATATGCTAGATGTTGGTATTAAATCTCTTTAAAGAGAAGTTCTCTGTGTACTGTAGTTGTCCTTTACATGACAGGTTGAAATTAAAATTTTGCCCAGTGAAATCAGCCCATAGAGAAATATTAGGAATGATGATATAGAACTCTTGATATGGCTCCAATCACATTGCTGATGATTTTTGTAGACGGACTCAATATTACAAGAAACAGTTAGAGCCTTGGGAAAGTTATTGAAATTATTTAAAACCAATTTCTATGTTTGTTTTCAATTTGAGTTGGAAGGTTTTTCATTCACTCAGGTATGGTTCTGCTACCTTTTGAAAATTAGTTTTTAAGGCTGAGGACATGAGAATAAACTAGATGTAGTTAAATTTGTTTGCAAACATGATTATTTTTGTGGTTGTCCATTGTATTATAGTTGAAACAAATTTTGGTGTGAAATTTGTGTCAATAAAGCATAGAAATATATCATTGAGGCATCTCCTATTGCAACAAATCTCCCTGCAATGAATTCATTAAGTTCAAATATGATTTATATAGTCCCATATAGTTATTGAGTTGAGGTTGTACTACATTAACAAGTAGCATACTCCCAAACCCACTCAGGAAGAGAACACGGACTGAAGGCAGGGGCAATGCCAGCAGCAGCCAAGGTGAACAAGTGATAAAGCCACATGCAACAGAATGCCATGAAAATATGCCTGTGAAGCTGCAAGGAAACAAATGCAGGCACAGGCCCCCTGCACTGGACACAGTCCAAAGAATGGCCAACACTTAACCGAGTTTTCAGTACAAGCAGAGCAGCAAGGAACCTAGAGGGAATTGCAGTGGGTGCATAAATGACTGGATGGCTGCCAGAGCCCATGGGTTGCCAGGACTGCCATCTGGTTGCAAGGGAGTGGAGCTAATTAGCAAATGGACTTAAAGAGCAAGTGTGTACATAGTTAGACTCAGGATTACAAATATTATCCAAGTAGGTTTGGGGAAATCCAAGTGGATAGCTATTGGAGATATTGAGAAAGCACTCCCAGAAAAGAAAAAGGTTGAATAGCTTGAAAGGTGAACAGCATGAGGAATGCTAAGTGGGAGAGAATTATTGGGAGTGTTTCAAAGTAAAAAATGCTCAAGAAATTTAAGCATAAGAAATTAAATGAGAGTACTTATAAATGATTTATGTAGCAGCATAGCGTGCCAACTTCGTACTGCTATGTTTATCCAAATTCCTGCTTAAGAGATTAACATGGTAAAAACCTTTTCAAAGTTAAACAAATATTTTATTGCTTTTCCTAAAATTTGTATAGTTTCTTCTTCCATTTTTACCTTCGTATATACAGTATTTAAAAAGCATTGTGCACATATGTATATATATTCTATCATTTATGGACAAAAATTTTGACAATAGTAAAAAATGGTACACACTTGGTGGATGTTACCACCGAGTGTGTTACCTTTGGAAGAACAAGAGGGGTCCAAAAAATATCTGGGGTTTTCACCACAAAATTTCCAGTGCATCCAATGTAGCCCACATTTTGCAATGGTAGAAAAAGCTTCCTGTCCAACTATAACGTGAAGGAATAAGTTCTGTTCGAGTGAGAGTACACAGTACAGTATACAATACTCAAAATGGGATTCGTTCATCATGTATCCCATGCCAGTTAACAATCTGAATTGATCATACAACCATTCACATTATACCTACTTATATGTCTACCATGAGATACTGGATAAATAAGAATTTTGTTGGTGTCATATGAATCGGCAAAATTCTATCAATAAAAAAATTTACATTTAAATTTATATCACCAAAAGTACAGTATGCAAATGAGTTGGGATTCACATCTTTTTAAAGTCTGTCAATACCTTCCTCTTTATGTTCTCTATAAGGGATTCCTGGCCACGAAGGAAATGTTGGTGGGCAAATTCCATCTCATCTCTTTCTACCCGTAATCCTCCGGAATCTGCCGACACCACCTTGTGGAAGCCATCTAAAAGGGGGGACAATTATTTTAGGAGCAGTACTAGTATTGAAATACTGTACATATAATGGAACCTGTACAATATTTAATCAGACTGTTAATGTACAATATTTATATGAAGATAAATCTAAATAATTTTTTTCATTTTGTTTAACGCAAGGAATCTAATGTGAATACTGTACGTCTCATTGAAGGATAATATAGCTCCTCGATATAAGCCTCAACACAGTGAACTAATTATACATGCCTGTATACAATACACTCCTCTGTACTCACACTGTCCCCAGCTACATACTGCCTCACTCTCTCCTCTTACCTAACAAAATTATAATAAATATATAATAAACAAAACTAAGTTAATACTTACACATATTAAGTTGCCTAACAAAACTTGCCATGTTGTTATGTTTATAATATTGTGGCAACAGCTCTCGTGCAAATTTAGCTTGGTTCTGGATGATGAAGCTCCGGCCATTCTGAAAACATTTAACAGTAGAGTACCTGTATATATATACAGTATATATATATATATATATATTATATATATATATATATATATATATTATATATATATAGGTATATATCAAATTACCTGTTACCTATTGTATACTCTATTGTATATTTATACAATAAAGTGCAATGCAGAATTTGCTTGTTATGTACATTACATGGTTCATGAACATGAAGTAATAAAACAGTGTATAGACACGACAAAAGAATTGCTCAAAATTAAATTATTCATTCAAACTTGAAACATCCCCTAGTGTGCATACACAGAGTCATTAGCCAGTGACTAGCTATTCCTAACCTACCTATTCCTAGCCTAACTATTCCTAGCCTAACTATTCCTAACCTAACTATCCCTAATCTAGCTGTTCCTAACCTAACTATCCCTAATCTAGCTATCCCTAACCTAACTATCCCTAACCTAACTATCCCTAATCTAGCTATTCCTAACCTAACTATCCCTAATCTAGCTATCCGTAACCTAACTATCCCTAACCTAACTATCCCTAATCTAGCTATTCCTAACCTAACTATCCCTAACCTAACTATCCCTAACCTAACTATCCCTAATCTAGCTATTCCTAACCTAACTATCCCTAACCTAGCTATTCCTAACCTAACTATCCCTAACCTAACTATCCCTAACCTAACTATCCCTAATCTAGCTATTCCTAACCAAACTATCCCTAACCTAGCTATTCCTAACCAAACTATCCCTAACCTAGCTATTCCTAACCTAACTATCCCTAACCTAGCTATTCCTAACCTAACTATCCCTAACCTAACTATCCCTAACCTAGCTATTCCTAACCTAGCTATTCCTAACCTAGCTATTCCTAACCTAGCTATTCCTAACCTAGCTATTCCTAACCAAACTATTCCTAACCTAGCTATTCCTAACCTAGCTATTCCTAACCAAACTATTCCTAACCTAGCTATTCCTAACCTAGCTATTCCTAACCTAGCTATTCCTAACCTAGCTATTCCTAACCTAGCTATTCCTAACCTAACTATCCCTAACCTAGCTATTCCTAACCTAGCTATTCCTAATCTAGCTATTCCTAACCTAACTATCCCTAACCTAGCTATTCCTAACCAAACTATCCCTAACCTAGCTATTCCTAACCTAGCTATTCCTAACCTAGCTATTCCTAACCTAGCTATTCCTAACCTAGCTATTCCTAACCAAACTATTCCTAACCTAGCTATTCCTAACCTAGCTATTCCTAACCAAACTATTCCTAACCTAGCTATTCCTAACCTAGCTATTCCTAACCTAGCTATTCCTAACCTAGCTATTCCTAACCTAGCTATTCCTAACCTAGCTATTCCTAACCTAGCTATTCCTAACCTAGCTATTCCTAACCTAGCTATTCCTAACCTAGCTATTCCTAACCTAGCTATTCCTAACCTAACTATCCCTAACCTAGCTATTCCTAA
The DNA here is from genome assembly GCA_020271785.1 of Procambarus virginalis. NCBI lineage: Eukaryota > Metazoa > Arthropoda > Malacostraca > Decapoda > Cambaridae > Procambarus > Procambarus virginalis. Next base: position 6,677,990 of record WNGS01000690.1, on the reverse strand, counting down.
CCTAGCTATTCCTAACCAAACTATCCCTAACCTAGCTATTCCTAATCTAGCTATTCCTAACCAAACTATCCCTAACCTAGCTATTCCTAACCTAGCTATTCCTAACCTAACTATCCCTAACCTAGCTATTCCTAACCTAGCTATTCCTAACCTAACTATCCCTAACCTAGCTATTCCTAACCTAGCTATTCCTAACCTAGCTATTCCTAACCTAACTATCCCTAACCTAGCTATTCCTAACCTAGCTATTCCTAACCTAACTATCCCTAACCTAGCTATTCCTAACCTAACTATCCCTAACCTAGCTATTCCTAACTTAACTATTCCTAACCTAACTATTCCTAACTTAACTATTCCTAACCTAACTACTCCTAACCTAGCTATTTCTAGCCTAGCAAGGAAAGCCTAGCCTAGCTATTCCTAACCTAGCTATTCCTAACCTAGCTATTCCTAACCTAGCTATCCCTAGCCTAGCTATTCCTAGCCTACCTATTCCTAGCCTAGCTATTCCTAACCTAGCTATTCCTAACCTAGATATTCCTAACCTAGCTATTCCTAGCCTAGCTATTCCTAGCCTAGCTATTCCTAACCTAGCTATTCCTAGCCTAGCTATTCCTAGCCTAGCTATTCCTAACCTAGCTATTCCTAACCTAGATATTCCTAGCCTAGCTATTCCTAGCCTAGCTATTCCTAACCTAACTATCCCTAACCTAACTATCCCTAGCCTAACTATCCCTAACCTAGCTATCCCTAGCCTATCCCTAACCTAGCTATTCCTAACCTAACTATCCCTAACCTAACTATCCCTAACCTAGCTATTCCTAACCTAGCTATTCCTAACCTAGCTATTCCTAACCTAACCAAGCAAGTTCAAATCTAAGCAAACTAGTCCAAACCCGAA
>WNGS01000690.1:6606888-6624212 GCA_020271785.1 Procambarus virginalis | reverse complement strand
AGTAAGGCGCAGGTCCGTGTTCAATTACGATAAACAAAAGCCAGTAGCTATCACAATAATGGATAAAACTGATGAGCAACATTTTCATTCTTCACCAGAGAGAAAATACAAATTCATACAGGGAAACAAAATATAACAATGAACATAAAAATGAAGTCCTTGAAAGAAAATACAGAGATGAGCTAGCTTGTTTTCTGTTTGATAAAACTGTGTATATTGCTGTGCCAGGGTATATTAGCTTAAGTTCGACTGTATTTCACTTTGTTGGGTTAGGTTAGGTGAGGTAGGTTTCAAAATCGGCTGGCGCATCATCTTGTGTATGATGTAACTTGTATCGTCTTGTGTATGAGTGACTTGTATCCTATTAGGAAAGAAGAAAACACTTTTTCTTATATATTTTAGTAGTGAATACACAAAAGGTTAACTGGCAAAGAACAGCATACTAGATATCTGTAACTATGATAAAAGTATGAATTAAATACAGTACAGTGGAACATGCATGTAAGATTGAAAGAGTTGAAGCTTAAACAGGAACAAAATTTAGCGTTGTGTGTTTCTATCTTCAGCCAGGGAGGGAGGGAATTATTGAGGGAAAATGCCAAGCCATTATAACTGTATAGCACTGGTAAGGGGTCAGGATAAGGTTTGGGATGGGACGGGGGGAAAGAATTGTGCCCAACCACTTGGACGGTCGGGGATTGAATGATGATCTGCATGAACGAGACTGTCGCTCTATCATCCAGCCCCAAGTGGTTGGTATCTTCAGCCAGGATAGGGTGGTTTAGTACACTTCCTGATATGTCTATTGCATCCTGGCAAAGGCCAAATGTTGGCCTAGGGGACCCCTAGATAGCCTGAGTATGGGCTTCCTGTTAATGGTAGGCTAAATACTCTTCTGTATCATATAAGTAAATGGTACATTATTCCTGATATGGCATATAGACTGTACACTATCAATATACTGTATAACAAAGAATAATAGGAAGTACAGTATCTTAATAATTATTACATACTATACTTGGTAATACTGTACTGTACATTATATAAGTAGTACTGTACTGTACATTATATAAGTACTGTACAGTACTTTCTAAATCCACATGTAGCAAGTACTAACATATATTGAGCATACAGTATTGTACTATACAGATGTACAGTAATAAACATTACTGTACATTTCAATATACAGTCAGCCTAAACATAAAAAATAAGTGAATGGTTATATGACATTAATTAAGCTGTTGTAATATTTCTATCCATAGTTTATAACTACAAAGAAGCTGCTTGTCAAGCACAAATAGACGCACTGCGAGAGTGTTGCAAGAAGTGGGGCAAGGAGTCCGGCTGCTGTGCCGGCGTGAAACTAAATAATCAAAGTAGTACCGAGAACAACAACAAGACACCTGACTTAACTCCTGGTTCTGATGCCTAAGTAAGCTATCACTTTAAATGCTTTCTGTTTTGTATCATATATCCATGCCTTCCTCCAAAATGACAGTACAAAAAGAGTGACTGGGAAACATTATAGAAAATATAGTTTTGCGCAGATGTTACAGTTCGTATCTTGTGCTAATGACAATTGTAAAGTAAAAATTGACAAAAAAAATAAAACCACCTTTTCATATTGATTTGAGACTGAAAATACAGGGGCACCTCCAAACTCCAGATCATATCAATCTGAACCCATACGAATTTGTGTTTTATTTGGATTTTCCTAAGATATTGGAAAATTTTAGGAAATGACCTAAAAAACGAACTAGTAGGTCCATCACCTGTATATGTAAATATTGACTACACTCATTAATAAGTCGTATGTATTTTGTTGAGGCTAGTGTGACTGATTTTTGTTTTTTTATTAGGTCAAAATATATAGTGGAACATATAGGTCATCTTACAGAATTATAAGAAATGTAGACACTCAACCCACACACCTAAAGATAAAGGGATAGATAGTGTTCTGGTCTATCCTGGAGTGGAAAATCAATATTTTTCAGTATTTTAATTTTCTGCTTAAAAAAAGTGTGATTTGAGTAAAAAAAGTGAAAATGTAAAAGGCATTGCCTGATTTCAGTTGGTGCATTTTAAGTGGTTCTCTTTTACATGTATTTATCTGCATGTACTGATGTAGTAACAAACCTGAATACAAAAATGTTAATGAGAGAAATGATTTAAGGCTCTTGGACCAGAATTATTGCAGTATAGTACTTAAAATTAACAGTGTCAGGTGTTTCGGTAAGCATCCTCGGTGGTGCTTGTGACAGCTGGGTATAAAATATTACCAAGAACTAAACTAGAGGCTGCTTTCCGAGCCAGTGGCAAAGGTTCAGTTGTGAGTGGCGATCAGAGAGGAAATGAACAGCTGCTGCAGGAAGTAAGTCTCTGAAGACTATTATGAGAGCCCTTGAAAAGTTGTATAACAATGTACTGAAAGTGAGCAGTTCTCTGATAATCTTTATTACAAACACACAAATTAATATTAGTGGCTGTACTGTCCCCCCCCCCATTGAGTTTATGTATATACTTTACTGTTATAGACATTGGTGGCCAGTTACTGGCATCATTACTTTTATTATTGTATATTTCCTAATTTAAAAATGTGTGAAAATTAATAATACAGTTCATTTGATATTTACAGAAGGAATGTCTAAACCAGGCAGTCCTCAAATCAGGGCACCAAAACCTGTATTTCCTGGAAACTACCGGTCAGGTCCAGCAGGCCCGGTATTCCAAGATGTTCAAAAATACAAATTAAACCAAAGTGGAAGGCCAGATTCCAGACTAGATGGGTTGTCATCAGGTACCCATCAGGTAAGTGGGGTGTGGCAGGGACTCTCTTTAGAGTAAGGGTGTGCCACTTGTATAAATAATCTATCATCACTTTCTCACAACAAAGTTTAGAGTACCGTACTTCCTCTTGAGTTGTCATTAAACAAATTTCAAATATTCACTCTCAAATTAATTAATTCTAACATTTTTTTTATCACTTCTTGTGCACTGAGTTTAAACTATTCCAAATTCTTTACACGCTTATAAGGATATAGGAAATTGCAGGTGTAGTATTGGCCCTTGTGAAGTAGCTATTGTTTACACCCAACACACCATGCAGGTACATGTATAATATAAGCATGAAATAATCCAGCAACCCCCATGAATATTGTATTAACACTATCGCCCGCGCCACAAAAGTGCCGCAGACTTTGACGTCATGGGGCTAATGGTGCGGGCGAGCGTGCGGCGACGCCTAAATGTGTATACTCGTTTCAGTTTTCTCACCTTAATTCTCGTGCTATATCGTTCGTTTTGGTATCATTGCATTCGCAATTAAATTCCCTGCAGATGTATATGCACATAATGTCCAAAAGCCTGGCGAGACTCCCCACAGCAAAGCCTAAAATCAGAAAAGTTACCCGTGAGTGCACAAAATCAGTAAAATGTGTATACTCGTTTTTGTTTTCTCACCTTAATTCTCGTGCTACGTTGTTCGATTTGGTATCATTGTTTTCACAATTAAATTCCCTGCAGATGTATATGCATATAATGTCCAAAAGCCTGGCGAGACTCCCCACAGCAAAGCCTTAAATTACCTGTGAACGAGCACCAATTTGCACACCACAACCTAATGTGTATACTCGTTCAGTTTGATAACATCAATTTTCATGTTACATCGCTTGTTTTGGTATCAAATTGTTTGCAGTATAAAGGCGTGCATTTTAAAACTAGTCTCATAATAATAGAGCAATAACTAGAATTTTAACAAATATTTAAATTTTGGACGCTCATCATCAAAATTATTTATACCTTTCCAGTGTTCTGACATCAATTTTCATGTTACATCGCTCGTTTTGGTATCAAATTGTTCGCAATATAAAGGCGCGCATTTTAAAACTAGTCCCATAATAATAGCACAATAAATAGAATTTTAACAAATATTTTAAAATTTAAAATTTAGACCCAAAATCGTATTTATAGTCTTTCAAGTGTTATGACATCGTTTCGTGTTACATCTTTCATTTTGGTATTAAATTGTGTGCATTCTAAAGGCGCATATTTTGAAACTATCCCAAGGTCAATCGGATAAAAAATGAATTTTATACAAATGTTTTTGCAGTGCATGCAATTCCTGTCCATGGCTAGGACTCGAGAGAAAAAAAATTGGACGTGATCAGTGTCCAATGCGAGCGATACTGTTAACAAAGTGAGGTGAGCACACTGCTCATTAATATTTGGTGCAATTGGATTTATATTCCCTGCATATACACATGTGTGATTTAGCTGTGAACCCATCAGCCCATTATTTCTTCCCTCTAATGCTAAGACATGTATTCCATTTTTGCAAAAATGAAACTTATCAATTGTAGATAGAATGTAATGGATTCAAATTAACACAAATTTAGAGAGAGAAGATCTATCTTGAGGTCATCTTGAGATGATTTCGGTGCTTAGCGTCCCTGCGGCCCGGTCCTCGACAAAGCCTTCTTTTTGTTACACATCCCCAGGAAGCAGCCCATAGCAGCTGTCTAACTCCCAGGTACTGCTTACTAGTTACTGCTAGGTAACAGGGGCATCGGGGTGAAAGAAACTTTTTGCCCATTTGTCTCCGCCTCTACCGGGGATCGAACCCGGAACGTCAGAACTACGAATCCGAAGCGTTGTCCACTCAGCTGTCAGGCGCCTGGTAGATGTGGTAGAAATGCATAAATAAATAGAGGACACTTTACAAAAAGTATATGAATGAACTGAAAGTATCAAATACAGGTACTTGGTACTTTAACAATTAAAAATCAACCAATATTAAATGGATATAGGTTGAGAATGTTTAACAAAAGTTCTTAGTGTTATGGGTTAAACAATTTATCAAATATTTATTGTCTTTGAGACATATAACTTAGGAAAGTTTTAAGAACTAGTTAGATACATGGGCCAGTAGGTCTGCTGCAGTGTTTATATATTATTTACTAGTGCAAGACTTATCCAGTATTTTCTGTTTCCCCCATTAGTAGCTGCTTTATGCTCTGCACTGGCCATTGCTGGACAGGTATTTCCATACCCGCCACCTAAAGGAGTAGGGTTTAAAATGTGAGAAATGTACATAGCTTCTTTGTCATTGCTAGTCTTTAGCCCTTAAACTGCGCAATACATTTATAGCTGGGGTGAGTAACTATTGCGGGACTGCGCACTACGGCTATGTATGGTTGGGAGTACCATGTAAGTTTTAAGTCCCGCTGCTACATGGCATTCACATCAGCTTCCTCGGGGCTCTTGTAAACAGACACCATTTAAAAAAAAATAGTGGGCAACATTCCCGGGTTTGAGAGCCTAAGTACTGAGTGAGCAACCAAGGCTGGCGCGCACAGCATGAGCTAACAGCACTGCTGTTCAACTTGTGACCACAGCATCGCCTAAAAATGTCAAAATATATATATGTACCTGCTATTATTTAGCGATGATAGTATTACAAAAGACCCCTGACTGTGATAAAAATGACCACAATTCTGATAATAGCAGGATTGTGGTGATAATTAGTGGTGTGCATAGTATGGTGGGAGGAGTAAACTTGGAGGCAAGGCGGTGGCATTTGCTGGCTGGTGTGTGGCGGCCACTGCTTGTTATTTTGACTCGCCATACCAACCTAGTGGCTCATTATGGCAAACAAATGTAGATACCTGTATATAACATGTATATATAATGTAATAACAGCAAAAGGAGTATGTTGGGAGAAGCCATTTTAGTGATGGAGGTGGTGTCATCTGCATGACTTGTCATGCTGTGTAGGGCGGGCACGATGCTCTTTGGGCACCATACCAGCTTAGTTGCACAGTTATGGTGAATAAAACATGTAGATACTTATATATAATGTGTGTGTGTGTGTATAGTGTAATAACACCACAAACAGTATGGTTGAGGGAGGAATGTTAGTGCGTCTGGCCTTGAACAAGCGAGTGAGGGAGCATCAGCTGACTCTGCGACCTCTGTCTGTTATTGTCTGGACTCGCCATACCAGCTTAGTTGTACAGTTATGGTGAACAAAACATGCAGATACTTGTATAACCTGTGTATATAGTGCAATAACAGCAAAACTATTTGTTTATTGTTTTACGAACATAATAATTGAATCACTAATATGCACACAATACTTTGAGTTATGCGATGATTCACACATTTTATTATATAAATATATTTTGACACTATTTAACACACTGTTGAATAATATTACATACTGCAAAAAAAAATGAAAAAATAAATCAGACATTGAAATAATTAGGTAATACTGTACTGTAATATCTTTGTGGCAATTATCGCCTAACAGCTCGGGCGGAGCTGACCGCCTCCGACGATTACTCTAATGCCTCACTTTTACAAGACTTCTTCGCCCTATTCTGGCCAAACTATGTCACCTTAGATTTTTTTTACCCTGTAATTGGGGAACACAAATGAACACTTATAAAAGTGTTAAAATGTACAAAATTTTATTTTATATTTTTTTGTATTTCTTGCGCCTGGGAATGTTGCAGACTGTAATTGCAAGAGCAGCCCAGGAGTTAAACATGCCTTAATTTAACCCTATCCAATCTAAGGTAACTGAACTGAACCAAACCTTATGAAGATAAGAAATAAAATGTTGTGTTTTAAATATGGTGTGGACGATGTGAACATCATAGTTTCATAAGAGGTACAGGTTTCAAACCCTACTGTCTTGAAGTCGAACTAGAGGCCTTGCCTCTCTCTGAGACAAGCGACAAACAATGAGAAATTGGAGCACATGGTATGATCATTATGTGCTCCTTGGCCTCAGGGAATGGGCAAGGCCCTTGTATCTGGCAGATAGTGTTTGGGATGCCTTGCCAGGCAGGCCAAGCATGGGAATACCTGTCCAGTAATGATCAGAGGAAATCATTAGGAAGATGCAGAGGTGTGGGCTAATAAGAGGCATTTTATTACATTCAGCATTCCTATTTGTATCTATTTCACATAAAATTGCCACGATAAAATCTTTTTGCAGTAAAGTGTAGGCAGCATGTTTGTAATACAGTACAGTGCAAATACTGTACTGAACTGTACCTTGTTTCATGCATCAGTGTGGGTAGTAACGTCCCATTTATCTCTTGCTGAGTGGCAGGAGTAAAGCTTTGTTGTCAGGCTACACAAACCTTTTATTACAGAAATTGTTTTTGCTTACCTTACTTCTGCCCCATCCACTTGGATGGGTTTGTATGGTAATGGTCTCACTTCTTGCAAGTCAGCATTTGGTACCAATGGTCCTTGTGGTTGGGCTCAGTTTCCTCAGTGTGTCCTCTTATCCCAGTTGTTATACCCTCTTTCAAGTGCTATATATTCATATTTTATAAGCATTTGCTCCTCATAATTATTTAACCTTATTTCCATATAAGTAATGTTGGATTATTCTTGGTTACAGGCACAAAAATTAAGGAAGATTGGTCGTTTTCAGCGTTGGACGCAGCTCAACCCATATAAATTCCATATTACTGCAGTAGGCTTAGGGCTTTTACTGTTTTTCAACAAGCCCATATATGACTTTTTCCTGAATGAAGGAAAAGAAGGACCTCGAGTAAAAGGAGAACGAGGGTATAGAGGTTGAAATATAAGACCTCAATAATGGAATCTGTGAGAAAATCACAAGGTCGTCTTCAAATGTACCCTAAGCTAGTTGCCGAGTGTAGGTCTACTGCAGTAGAATATGCTCGCTGTGTAGCACTGAAGGAAAATGTTCTTAAAGGTGATTGTGCTGCAGAATTTTCATTGTTCAAGAAATGCATCATGGAAGCTGCTAGAAAGATGAAAACAAAAATCTGAAGTATTTTCTCAAAGTTGGTGATTTTGGTGCTTATTTGTACACATTTTGTCCTGAGAAAGTTCATTTACTGTTTATTGGTACAAAGTGGTTATGACAATGGGTCTAGGTACAAGAGGTTCTCGATTTGGGTCAGCAGAGGTAATTCAGATTCATCTCTTCCTTGGGTTTTTTATTAGACTTTTATTTATTGCATATGGTGAGCATCGTGATAAAACAAACACACTCAAGTACACAGATGTTGATTACCATGTTTTTACTGATGCTTCACGTGAAATAGTTGCAGGAAGGTCTCCTTTTGATCGACACACCTACCGGTACACCCCGTTCCTTGCTTGGGTGCTCTTGCCTAATGTATATATTCATTTTGCCTTTGGGAAATTGCTTTTCTCAGTTTTAGATTGCATTGCTTCAAGACTAATCTATGAGTTACTTATTCGGGGTGGACAAAGCAAATTAACTGCTTTAAAGTGTTGCTTCATATGGTTATACAACCCACTAGTAATTGGGGTGTCCACACGAGGAAGTGCAGAAGCCATTATGGCAGTTTTGGTATTGCTTACACTCTATATGATGAGAATAAGGTTCACCTTTCTTGCTGGCATTTTCCTAGGAATGTCGGTTCATGTCAAACTATATCCAGTCATCTATTGCCTTCCACTGTACTTATCATTAACCAGTGACTTACATCAGCATCATGTCTGGAGTAAATTTATGCCAACTTCTTCAAAAATTCAACTAGTGGTAGGTTCAATGGTTTCATTCTGTGGTCTGACAGGATTAGCATTTGCAATGTATGGAGAACAGTATGTTGAGGAAGCCTTCTTGTATCATCTCTCCCGCACAGACACCAGGCACAATTTTTCAATTTATTTTTTTCTCTTGTACATTGGTGCAGATTTTCATATTCCAGGGCTAAATGTTGCCACTTTTGGACCTCAAATGATGCTGATACTTGCACTAGGATATAAATTCAGTAGTCATACAGATGTTTATTTTGCAATGTTTACACAGACTGTAGTATTTGTTACCTTTAATAAAGTAGTAACATCACAATATTTCTTATGGTATCTTCTTCTGTTGCCACTAATAGTACCCCATCTGATGGTAACCTGGCAAAAAGCGGCACTTCTCACAGTGTTGTGGGTATTGGCTCAACTGGCGTGGCTTGTTCCAGCTTATTTACTAGAGTTTCATGCTGTAAATGCCTTTGTACCCATATGGTTGGAGGGTATTTCTTTTTTCTGCTGTAATGTAGGGGTGCTAATGGCACTGATCTCAAGCTACACAGTAGTCCCGTCCAACGACCACCATAGTTCTCGTAAAAATCGATAACCCATTAAAGGTGTTTTCAAGACGTTTGGTTAAGAGCTTCTGTAGCATTTGAGATAGAGCACAAATATGTAAAGCAGTCTTATCTTTAGCATTTGGTACATTAGAACTAATAGTTGGTGGAACTGGCACACAAAACCTTGCAAGAAACTTTAATAATCATTTAATTATTTGGACATGGCATTACAACTAAGATATTGATCAAGACATTTGGCTCTTCATAAGTTCTCTGACTACAAGCTAGTGGCAACTGCTCCTGTTTAATGCCCATTGTGATATATAATACCATTCATTGGTGTTATTGTTCTTGACTGATAAGGAAGTTTACATAATTTATAGTTTGTATGAGAAAAATAGTTTATACAAGGTTATTTATGCATTGTCCTACATTGGATAAGGAAAGATCTACAAAGTGTACAGAATAATGTAATAATGGCTTATGGAGTCATTTCATTAGTAAGTCACTGGTATTGAATTTAACTATTGTATTTGTTAATGTCGAGCTCTGTGAAATCATTTATTTTTTTTTTTAAGGAGCTCAATTTCAATTATTTGGCAGAATGGAAAATATATATTAAGGTCATCTTGAAATATTTGGTGTAATTCAGTTGGAGAATTACTGACCTCAGTTGGTCTAGAAGTGGATCAGATTCATGTATTGGTTTCCTTTTTTTAAGTTTGCAGATGATGCTTGATGTAGATTATTAATAATCTTGGCTAGACTAGTGGTTGAACTTGCTCAAGATTATATAGACTATTAGTAAATCACTTTGCATTATGAATTTGATTATAACTGTACAGTATATGTAATATATATACAGAGCACCACTTCGTTTCCGAACTTTAGTTATCCGAAACTTCCAGTTTCCCGATTGGGGTTGGGGAGTCATGCTACACGAACAAAGTTCGGGTAAGAAGCGGTCCGCCAAGCCTCGCGCCGGCCCGTGGTGATGGGTGGGAGATGGTCCAGTTTGCCCACTGACCGTGTTGGGCGCCACTAATCTAGAGTGCCTTCTACCCTGTGATTTCACAGATTCACGGCCTATTATTCCTGTTTGATTTGTCATGAGGCTGGAGAGTTCAATCTGCACAATTAAGAAACATCTGTGCACCATGTCGGCTCCAAATGCACGCATTGCGTCAATGATTGCTGACTAGTACGTGGATGGATTGGAGCTTAGGTGGGAGGCAGTATGAGAGAGAGAGAGAGAGGGAGAATTAGTGAGAAAGGGAGGGGAGGTAGGCAGGAAGGAAGTAGTGAGGGGGGAATGGGAGAATTAGGGTGGGAGGGAAAGGCAGGCAGAGGCAGGCAGAGAGGTAGGCAGGCAGAGAGGCAGGCAGGCCAGCAGAGAGGCAGGCAGGCCAGCAGAGAGGCAGGCAGGCAGAGAGAGAGGCAGGCAGGCAGAGAGAGAGGCAGGCAGGCAGAGAGAGAGGCAGGCAGGCAGGCAGAGAGAGAGGCAGGCAGGCAGGCAGAGAGAGAGAGGCAGGCAGGCAGAGAGAGAGAGGCAGGCAGAGAGGCAGGCAGGCAGAGAGAGAGGCAGGCAGACAGAGAGAGAGAGAGGCAGGCAGAGAGGCAGGCAGGCAGAGAGAGGCAGGCAGAGAGAGAGGCAGGCAGGCAGAGAGAGGGGCAGAGAGGCAGGCAGGCAGAGAGAGGGGCAGAGAGGCAGGCAGGCTGCCTTTCCCTCCCTCCCTAATTCTCCCATTCTCCCTCACTACTTTCCTCCTAGCATCTCTCCCTACCTTCCCCTCCCTCCCTTTCTCACTAATCCTCCCCCTCTCCCACTATTTCTCCTCTCTCACTATTTCTCCTCTCTCACTATTTCTCCTCTCTCACTAATTCTCTCTTCCCCCCCCCCCCTCTGTTGGTGGAATGGTGAGGACGGCAGTAAGGAAAGATTTGCTGACCAGGTGATTGTTGCCAAACTTCTCAGTCATATTGTATTACAAATTTTAATCTTAGCTGTAAAATATTTATGCCAAAATGGTAATTTTCATATATTAATATACATTATTAATCATTAACATGTTATATGATTTCCTATTTATTAATTAAACAAATATAGTTTTATTTATGAATTATGCACAGCTGGCATCTGTGAGCAGGCGCTGACAGACATGTCCGCCTCTACGTAGCCTTGACCCCGTTAGTAGCTCCCCCTCCTCCATAGCCTGCTGTTCTCATGTTATGAGGAAGGCAGTGAGGGAGGATGGCAGGCATTGAGGGGGAGAGGCAGTGCGGCATTGAGGGGGAGAGACAGTGAGGCATTGAGGGGGAGAGGCAGTGAGGCATTGAGGGGGAGAGGCAGTGAGGCATTGAGGGGGAGAGGCAGTGAGGCATTGAGGGGGAGAGGCAGTGAGGCATTGAGGGGGAGAGGCAGTGAGGCATTGAGGGGGAGAGGCATTGAGGGGGAGAGGCAGTGAGGCATTGAGGGGGAGAGACAGTGAGGCATTGAGGGGGAGAGACAGTGAGGCATTGAGAGGGAGAGGCATTGAGGGGAAGAGGCAGTGAGCANCTTGAGGAGATACAACTTTAATTTACAAAAAATCTCCAGATCTTTAGCCCCTGCTATTGCATTGCTCTTCAACAAGTCACTTGAACTCCAAACCTTTCCAGATATTCTAAAAAAAAACGAGAGTAACCCCTGTCCACAAGTGTGGTGATCTCACAGATGTTAACAACTACAGACCTATATCAATCCTGCCTAACTTGTCAAAAATATTTGAAAAACTAATCTACAAGCAGCTTTACTCTTATCTAGCCAAACACAATATACTTAGCTCTTGTCAATATGGCTTCAGACCAAAAAAAGCACTAACGATGCACTTATTAGTATGATTAACTTGATTCATGCAGCTCTTGATAAAAATGAGTTCCCTGTTGGGTTATTTGTGGACCTGCGTAAGGCTTTTGACACTGTCAACCACCAAAACCTTCTTAAATTACATCATTATGGAGTCAGAGGACACTCCCTGCAATCTAACCTACTGACAGGCTCCAGTATGTTTCTGTGAATAATTCAATTTCTCCCACCCTACCCATCAACATTGGTGTTCCTCAGGGCAGCATACTTGGCCCTCTCCTCTTTCTCATCTACATTAATGACCTTCCAAATGCCTCCCAACACCTCAAACCAATTCTATTTGCTGACGACACAACCTTCATTTACTCCAGTCCTGACCCCCTTGCTCTAAATGCCACAGTAAATACTGAGCTAATAAAGTCATCTTTGGCTAACTGCCAACAAACTCACCCTTAACATTGACAAAACTTTCTATATTCTGTTTGGCAATAAATCCTCTAATCAAATAAATCTCAAAAAACAATACCCAAATTTGTAACAAATAGATGGCAAATTCCTTGGCGTTCTCATTGACCACAAGCTGAATTTCCAGGGACACATTCTAAATATATCAAAAAAAGTTTCAAAAACTGTTGGCATTCTTTCTAAGATCAGATTATGTACCCCGCCCTGCCCTGGTGACTCTATTACTCCTCATCTATCCATATCTCAACTATGGTATTTGTGCTTGGGGTTCTACTACCCAAAATCATTTACGTCCTCTAATTACTCAACACAAAGCTGCTATTAGGACAATATCCAACTCTGGCCCAGACATCACTCGGTACCCCTACTCAAATCTCTGAATATGTTAGATATTAAGTCACTGCACATTCTCTCATGTGTATATACATATATAAAACGCTGAACTGTAATGCCAATCCTGACCTCAAAAGCTTCATTGAAGGTTGTAACAGAACCCATGAGCACCACACCAGAATAAATAGTTTTGATATTCCAAGAGTACGACTTAATCAAACTAGAAATGCTCTACAAATCAAGGGACCCAGAATGTGGAATGACCTTCCCAACCATGTTAAAGACTGTACCTCTCTCAACCAGTTTAAGATAAAAACGAAGCACTACCTAATAAATTCCTGTAACCTACCTTACCCCTATATGTCAACCCATGTCTGTTTTTTTAAACAACGTGGTTTGTCGACCTAATTGTATTTGTGCTGTTTTTTTCTGCCATGTTCCCCCCCTTTTTTAATTTATTTTTATTTTTAATTGTCTCAACACATTTTATACTTAATCTCAATTAGTATTAAGTTTTAGTCTTTAATGTTTTCCTGCCCGAAACGCTTTGCGTAATAGTGGCTTTAGGCATTGTATGTACTAGCTCTATCTATAAATCTATCAATTTTTTGTAAGCCTCTTGTATGTATGTACCTTACCTGAATAAACATTTATATATTATTTATTTATCATATATGTATGTGTGTGCAGAAATAATATTAATAAAACAGACAGTGTATTGCAGTTAGTTTTAGTTCATTTATTATGCACCCCATACCCATCTTGTGGGCGGTAGTGGAAAGGGTTACAGAGGCACATAATGGGCTCAGGGACTGAACCCCACAATTCATTTAGCTAAGCAAGTTACAATCTTGATGAGCTAGTTACAAAATTCAATATAAGTCGTCACATCAACAATGGGTTCAAGATCGACCTCAAATACAGGTTCTAAATTAAGCAACTGACATATGTGGAGAGCTAGTGTCACAATTTATATGTTTGTCCTGCACACCGCCCCCCATCCAGTGGACAGCGGTGGATAGGTTACAATCACTCAGTTACTACCTACAGTTAGCAAACTGGGGATATTTGGCTAAAATTTCTGGTAGCAGATCATTTTGAATGAAATATTTACACATCGCTGGAACATTGGTTATAGAATTGTCTCTAAATTCACGTATCTTTTCGCACTCCATCACATAGTGACGGAGGGTGTGCGAATAATTTTGTTGACACAGTTTACATTTGGTCAGGCCGAGCAGCAGTAAACATCTAGAAGTCTGCTGTTTTTATTGGATGATCCATAGATGTGTGGCTCCTCTTGCATGATAGTATGATGATAGATGGAATTACTGGTGTCAATTTCACTTTGCCTCAGATCTACAAGATCTTGTTGAAGTTCTCGGTGTACTGCTGCTCTCAGATTGCTCATTGACAATCCAAGGTTACACTCAACGGCTCCTTTAAAGGCAGATTCTTTGGCTAACTTATCTGCCTTTAAAGGCAGATTCTTTGGCTAACTTATCAGCTCTATCATGCATTCGGAGGCCAACATGAGATGGAGACCACATGAAATGGACTCTGTTACCATAGAGCTAGTACATACAATGCCTAAAGCCACTATTACGCAATGCGTTTCAGGCAAGAAAAACATTAATATCTAAAACTTAATACTAATTGAGCAAAAAGAATAAAATGTATTGAGAACAGATAGAAATAAAGATAAAAAAAAGACTACCTTGGCTACCTTGTTAAACGATTTGGTGGGTCGTATATTCCAGGGGAAAATGATAGGATTAAGGAGCAATAATACCTAATAATACCTACGCGTACCTAATAATAGGCATAGAATAGGCTTTACAAGTATGTAAGAACTCTTGTAAGAACAAGAATTTGACCCGAGGGTCACCAACACTAGTGGCCTCGACCAGGACAGGAAGCCGGCAGCTTGTCAAAGGTCCCCCTCCCCTATTTACCCAGATATAAATATTATCATTGTTATTATTATTATTATTATTATTATTATTATTATTATTATTATTATTATTATTATTATTATTATTATTATTATTACATATGTAATTATTATTGTTGCTATTGTTATTGTTGTTATTAGTTGTGGTTGTTGTGGTTGTGCGGGTGAGTGTGGAGGGTGAGAGAGGGTGATGAAGGGTGACCCTTGCCAGAAGCAAGCCTGTGCCATCCAGCACTGCTTGAAGGGTGAGTGTGTCATCCAGCGGTGTTGTGGGGGTGTATAATGGAGGAGTGTGTAGTGTAGTGTGGTGGAGGGAGGCAGCCATCACCAGCCAGCCGGCTTGTGCCTCACTAACTCCCTCTCTATCTAGAGATGATTTCGGGGCTTTAGTGTCCCCGCGGCCCGGTCCTCGACCAGGCCTCCACCCCCAGGAAGCAGCCCGTGACAGCTGACTAACACCCAGGTACCTATTTTACTGCTAGGTAACAGGGGCATAGGGTGAAAGAAACTCTGCCCATTGTTTCTCGCCGGCGCCCGGGATCAAACCCAGGACCTCTAGCCTCAGTTAAATACCAAATTTGTACTTATACAACATATTGTATGCTTATTGTATATACATTATACACGTATCTGACATTATCTTGGTTGGTGTACGGGCACGTTAGCTTGGCTGAGGTGAGCTCTTCAACATTGGTAAAGAGATATGAACCGGTGTATGTTATTTATTTATTTATTTTCAAGAAGGTACATTGGGTTTGTGAGGATACATAGCATGGTATTTACATTCTTGTAAAAGCACTATTAGGGCTTTATCAGCCGCTTCATGTTGGTGAGACACTTGTGGTTATAGTGGGATACAAGTCACAACCTACACAAGGTTAATCACAACATTGTAGCACCCACCAACCCAGCCTAGGCCAATATTACCCAACACAGCCTATCCTAGGCTGTGCTAGCTTACCGCTAGTGATGTATACAGTTTTGATCATTGGTAAATGAGCATTGTTTTAATGCTTGTGTGTGTGTGCTTTTGATAAACAATTTGCAAACAAACTTTAAAACCTACCTGATCTTGCACAACCTAGCATAAACCAAACTAAACTAACTGTGCTTAACCTAGGCTAATAGGTCCTACCTAATGATTTGTATAGCTTTGACAGTTGGAAAAATGAACCTTGTTGAACCATCTTATCATTTGACCGTGCCCTTATTAGGAATGTCACCTTCAATAAAAGAAAAGTTACCGTGGTGTTTTCTGGCCTAGCACCCTTATAGGCCTGTATCCAAATAAAAAGGAACTTGATAGATCTGAAGAACTTGTAGCAGGACAAGAGGGAGGGAAATATCAGGGGGAAAGTGCCAAACCATTACGACTAGCACTTGTAAGGGATCAGGATACGAATGACGTTCAGTTGTATGGATGGTCGTGCATAAGCTTCATTGACTCTGTGGAGGCAAAGATTATGGTTGAGCTGTTTTTACTACTATTCAAGGTTATTCAATTAATTCAAATCCAAATGTATATTTGATATGCTTATTCAGTTTTAATGCTGGCACAGGAATGACTATGGTTATCCTCCAACCTTTATGGTATAGATTGTTGAGCTTCTTGTAGGTGGAGAAATGGTTTGTTGAGAGGCTCCTTACTTTTATAGCTCCTTACTTGGTTGCCCAAGTGTTAAAAACAGTTTTTAATTAAGTCCAAAATGAAGATTTTTTGTCTAGTTTGACACTGATGCTCATTTCTCCACTTTATATTCTTAAGTGCAATGATTAAATTAAATACAAGCTTGTGTGATTGCTCAGGTTGTGTACTCGATAAAAAAAATTTACTGTATTGACAAACTCAGTGAATGGATATAATTACTAAAATTTGAAATTTCTCTTGACTATTATTACCTAATAAAAAGATAAACCTTGTTATTATACTGTACATATAAAGTTATTAATTTTTAAGAATTTGATATCACACCCAAAAATATTTAAGTAAAATAAGAAGTTTTAGACCATTTCGGATAAAGTATTTTTAGTGTCGTCTATATTTATTAATGTACCCACTTAAATAATTAAATGAAAATAATATGTAAAATTAAGGGTCAAATCTCTCCAAATTTGAGAAGCTAATATCAATATCAGAATAAAATAAATATGAAGTTTTTATTAGTATATTTGTCCATATTCACTACAGTATTCCATATTTTGAACTGCTATTTAGAGGGGTATGGTCGTTTCGGACATGAGATGATTCAACGAAGCTTGTTTTCTGTTTGATAAAACTGTGTATATTGCTGTGCCAGGGTATATTAGCTTAAGTTCGACTGTATTTCACTTTGTTGGGTTAGGTTAGGTTGAGGTAGGTTTCAAAATCGGCTGGCGCATCATCTTGTGTATGATGTAACTTGTATCGTCTTGTGTATGATGTGACTTGTATCCTATTAGGAAAGAAGAAACACTTTTTCTTATATATTTTTAGTAGTGAATACACAAAAGGTTAACTGGCAAAGAACAGCATACTAGATATCTGTAACTATGATAAAAGTATGAATTAAAATACAGTACAGTGAACATGCATGTAAGATTGAAAGAGTTGAAGCTTAAACAGGAACAAAATTTAGCGTTGTGTGTTCTA
>WNGS01000690.1:6557283-6598460 GCA_020271785.1 Procambarus virginalis | reverse complement strand
CAGTCCTATATCAATCCTGCCTAATTTATCAAAAATTTTTGAAAAAATAATCTACAAGCAGCTTTACTGTTATCTAGCCAAACACAATATATTTATCTCTTGTCAATATGGCTTCAGACCCAAAAAAAGCACTAACGATGCACTTATTAGTATAATTACCTTGATTCATGCATCTCTTGATAAAAACGAGTTCCCTGATGGGTTATTTGTGGACCTGCGTAAGGCTTTTGACACTGTCAACCACCAAAACCTTCTTCTTAAATTACATGAGTATGGAGTCAGAGGTCACTCCCTGCAATACCTCAAATCTTACCTTACTGACAAGCTCCAGTATGTTTCTGTGAATAATTCAATTTCTCCCACCCTACCCCATCAACATCGGTGTTCCTCAGGGCAGCATACTTGGCCCTCTCCTCTTTCTCATCTTCATTAATGACCTTCCAAATGCCTCCCAACACCTCAAACCAATTCTATTTGCTGACGACACAACCTTCATTTACTCCAGTCCTCACCCCCTTGCTCTAAATGCCACAGTAAATACTGAGCTAAATAAAGTCCATCTTTGGCTAACTGCCAACAAACTCACCCTTAACATTGACAAAACTTTCTATATGCTGTTTGGCAATACATCCTCTAATCAAATAAATCTCAAAATAACAATACCCAAATTTGTAACAAACTAGATGGAAAATTCCTTAGTGTTCTCATTGATCACAAGCTGAATTTCCAGGGACACATTCTAAATATATCAAAAAAAGTTTCAAAAACTGTTGGCATTCTTTCTAAGATCAGATATTATGTACCCCGACCTGCCCGGGTGACTATCTATTACTCCCTCATCTCTCCATACCTCAACTATGGTATTTGTGCTTGGGGTTCTACTAGCCAAAATCATTTACGTCCTCTAATTACTCAACACAAAGCTATTAGAGCAATATCCAACTCTGGCCCCAGACATCACTTAATTGGTACCCCTACTCAAATCTCTAAATATGTTAGATATTAAGTCACTGCACATTCTCTCATGTGTATTATACATATATAAAATGCTGAATTGTAATGCCAATCCTGACCTCATAAGCTTCATTGAAGGTTGTAACAGAACCCATGAGTACCACACCAGAAATAAATACAGTTTTGATATTCCAAGAGTACGACTTAATCAAACTAGAAATGCTCTACAAATCAAGGGACCCAGAATGATGTGGAATGACCTTCCCAACCATGTTAAAGACTGTACCTCTCTTAACCAGTTTAAGATAAAAACGAAACCTAATAAATTCCCTGTTACCTTCCCTGTTACCTACCTAGCTTACCCCTCTATTGTCAACCCATGTCTGTTATCTTTCTTTTAATCAACGCTGTTTGTCGACCTATTGTATTTGTGCTGCTTTTTCAGTCGTGTTCCCCCCCCCCTTTTTTTATCTTTATATGTATTTGTTCTCAACGCATTTTATTCTGTGTGCTCAATTAGTATTTAGATATTAATGTTTTTCCTGCCCGAAACGCATTGCGTAATAGTGGCTTTAGGCATTGTATGTACCTGTACTAGCTCTATCTATAAGTCGATCAATTTATGTAAAATCACTTGTATGTATGTACCTTACCTGAATAAACATATTTAATTTGGAATACCAGGACGGGAGACATCTCCTGTCCACGAGGCTAACCATAGCCCGTGCTTCTTGCCCGCTCCTGTGCCAGTAAGATACGGGCTCACCATAGCCCGTGCTACTTGGAACTTGTTCCGAGTAGCTGAATCTATAACAACACAACAACTTTGGAATAGATACACCGCTCCTGTGCCAGTAAGTCCACCACGGGCTCACCATAGCCCGTGCCACTTGCCCCTCTCCTGTGCCAGGTAAGTTACGGGCTCACCATAACCCGTGCTACTTGGAACTTGTTCCGAGTAGCTGAATCTATAACAACAACAACAAATTTGGAATAGTCAAACGAATTTTTGACGAAGGAAGAGGTAGTTATACAACCGTATAAATCTCTGGTGTGCTTCCACTTGGATTATTATATCCACGCATTGAGACCTCATCTTCAGAAAGACATATCTGTTTGGAGAAAGTTCAACACCGGCGACTAAAATGTTTTCCGAACTAAGTCGACTTTCATACCCGGAACGGTTGAGGGCCACAGGGACCAGACATGACAGGGCTGTTCTCAGCAAAACTTTTAAATTACTGAACAATTTGGAAGATATTGACCCAGAACACTTCTTCAAAAGGCTAGATGTAAGACGAACAAGGAGCAACGGTTTCGAGCTCAACAAGCCACACTGAAGGATGGAAAATATTGTTTTCTCCTATAGAATTATACAGTTGTGGAAACGCATACCCCCGAAGCCGTAAATGCCAAAACATTGGCATTTGTTTGGCCCCAAAACAAATGGGAGGGGACTGCAACAAGCCACACAACCTTCCTGTCCTCGTCGAGACCACTAGAGACATACCTGAATTTGCCCGAGGGCCACCCTAGAGTAAATTCAGGAAACCATGGAACTACCTTCCCGACGAAGCCGTAAATGATAAAACATTGCTCGATAAAATCACCAAGGCAAATAGGGAATATTTGACAAGCCGCCATGCAGCTTCCTATCCTCACTGAAAGATAGTGACCCTCTGGTAAATTCAGGTAAATCTTAGCTAATTAAATAATCCTGAAAAGTTTGCATATTGAAGGCAGGGCTGTGTTAGCAGCATTATACTCTCTGAGCAAAGTACTGTTGCCCTCCAACCCAGATGATGGGCACTGGGACCCATGCCTGTGGACCTATACATACAACCACGTTCTCGTCTGTGGACCATCCCTACTTTGGTACGGCTCTCAGTGTGCTTGGTAGAGTTAGGGGTGTTTGTCTGGTTAGGTGAGGTGTTTGTTGACCAAACCACACACTAGAAAGTGAAGGGACGACGACGTTTCGGTCCGTCCTGGACCATTCTCAAGTCAATTGTGCATTCTCACAATCGACTTGAGAATGGTCCAGGACGGACCGAAACGTCGTCGTCCCTTCACTTTCTAGTGTGTGGTTTGGTCACATATTTCAGCCACGTTATTGAGACTCCTCGTCTGCAGGTGTTTGTTTGCTAGGTCAGTATAGGTACACAACTGGTCGGGTTCTGGTTACACTCGGACACGAGACGATTCGGCTAAACTTATTTTCACTTAAATCCGGATGTATTGTTATGCTAGGCTGTATTAGGTTATGTTATTAAGGTTAGGCTGCATTGGGCTCGGTTGGATGAAATTGGTTTGATTTGGGTTACGTTAGGTTGGGTTGAGCTATGTTAATCAGGTTTCAAAATTCAAAATTTCACTACGCCACGGAACAGTCTCCGTGGCGCAGTGGTAAAGCACGCGCCCGGCTCTTCGCCAGCCCTTTGACCTGGATTCGTATCCTGGCCGGGAAGGACTGACCGGTCGCCAATCCTTAACTGTTCACCCAGCAGAGAACAGGTTGTTAAACGATCTGGCGGGTCATACTCCGGGGAAAAAATTAGGATTAAGGACCTACCCGAGACTCTATGCATGCTATAGTGGCTTTACAAGATTTTAAAAACTCTTTTTTTATATAAATAAATAATAAACAAATAAATCCGCCGACGAATCATCTTGTGAGCGATGAAACTTGTAACTGACATAATTTTTCTTCGAGATATATACAAGAGTTGTTACATTCTTGTACTAATTAAAATCTTAACTTTAATAATTCGTTTGTTAGCCAATATATGATATTCAGATCTATAATTTATTTTAGAAAGGCCTATGATGCATATAAATATTAATTTACACATTCCTGGCGCTACACGCTAGGAATTTCAATATGCGCGTTCAAATAATTTTAGGCAGGGGGTCTCTGAGTCGGTTGGCCGCTACGGGGTCATTGCCCCGACCCGGTCAGTCGTCAGGAAGCAGCAGCGGCGTGCAGTGTCTCGCTCCCGTGTAGGTAAGGCTGATAAGATTTTTTTTTTTTTACTGCAAATATATCTGAGCAGTTGGGAGGTACGCATGAATATATAGTCTACCTCCACCTACAATGCTTAATGCATTATACATTTGTTCGCTATTATAACTGAGTTTTGTAATGTCTCGGAGGGTCATTGTTTTCGTATTTTTTTTTTTCGTCCGGGTTCTGTAGTATTCAAATGTTTGTATTCCACTAATGCTAAATAGTCTGTCCTCTCTCGGATATTGTGGAAGATTTTGAGGATCATGATTTGCCAACATTATATGGATAAGATATTATGTAGAATACACTTCCCCATAGTGTTAAACTACCCCGTCGTCAGGCTAAGCTCGTTAATGCGGCGGTCGTCTCCCCCACATCCCAAGACGCATTTACTATCGACTTTCATGCATGTACTGTGTATTAAAAATAGTTTTTATCGTGTATAAATTAATTTAATATTCTATAATTAATTAGGCGTATAGTAGGTTCGGTATTTAGGTTCTGTTGTCAATTATTTTCACTTGAAGTATGTGGAGGGTGAAGCATTTACAGTTGCCTGTCCTCAGGCCAGGCTCCCCTACGCCGCCGCCCGACCCAAAGCCGCATTCGTCAATTTTATCGCTGTGTATTCAGAATTATTCTCGCGTATAAGGTAATATTATTTCATCAAGTTAATAGTTAACAACTAAGTTTAGTGACAAGAGACAGTCCAATGTACAAATACTGCAATAGTTTAGTTTAGTTCATTTATTATGCACCCCATACCCATCTTGTGGGTGGTAGTGGAAAGGGTTAGAGGCACATAATGGACTCAGGGACTGAACCCAGATAATGAGATAACCCAGCAGATAATGAGAATTCCCAGAGATACTTGTAGCCGAGTCTAAGCCGAGTATAGTAACATCTAGAAGTCTGCTGATATTATTGGATGAACCATAGATGTGTGGCTCCTCTTGCATGATAGTATGATACTACAATAGATGAACAACTTCCCAACAGGAAGGAGCGGGGACACCCCCTCCGGGAACTGAATTTACCCGAGGGCCACTAACACTAGTGGCCTCGATGAGGGCAGTGAGCCGGCGGCTTGTCAAAGGTCCCCCCATTTGTCCTGATGATCTTTTCCAGCTGTATTTTAACACACAGCAGAGGTTTGGCGTTTACTGCTTCGGCGGGTAAGCGGTTCCACTGGTTTACAACCCTGTGGGTGAAAAAGCATCTCCTGTTTCCTGTCCAACATTCTGGCTTGTTGAGTGTGAACCCGTTGCTCTTTGTTCGTCTAACATCTGGCCTTTTGAAGACATTGTCTTGATCGACATTCTCCAAATTGCTTAGTATTTTAAAGGCTTCTATGAAGTCCGCCCTGTTTGTGGTTGTTAGCCCTGTGGCCCTCAACCGTTCCTGATACAACAGATGACTAAGCTCTGGTATGATTTGTGTCGTAAGACATAGCTCCATAGCTCTGGTAAGACATGGCTCCATAGCTCTGGTAAGACATGGCTCCAGAGCAGCTGTGTCTTTCTGAAGATGAGGTCTCCATGCCTGGATGCAATAATTCATGTGTGGGGCGCACCATCTACAGTCTAAGTAGACCTAGGCTTGCGGTTACACAACTGGTCGGGGTCCAGTTACACAACTGGTTGGGCTCCGGTTACACAACTGGTTGGGCTCCAGTTACACAACTGGTTGGGCTCCAGTTACACAACTGGTTGGGCTCCAGTTACACAACTGGTCGGGCTCCAGTTACACAACTGGTTGGGCTCCAGTTACACACCTGGTCGGGCTTTGGTTGCACAACTTGTCGGGTTCCGATTACATAACTCCAGGGGTACGTGACTTGTTGGGCTTTCGGTTGTGCATGGTTATGCTCTGGTTCGTACATGATTGTGCTCCAGTGGTTGTTTGTGTACTAGTGCTCCAGGTTTGTTTGCAAGGGTTCTATGTTTATATGTTTGCTAGAAATTCGGGTTTCTTTTTTTTTGTATATAGTTCAATTGTTTGCTATGGGTCAATAGTTGGTGTCTAGGGCAAGTGGAGGGTTTTAGGCAGGGCTAAGGAGATTTTTGTTTGGTCGAGCTAGGAATGGAGTTTTGGTTGTGCTCTGGGACTGTTTNCACTTCCGGGAGTAATGAAAATGCCATTTGATGATAATGTTTACACACTGGATAAATTATAGAAAGATTTAATTATAGTGACACCACCAAGACTATATACAAATTAATGGTCAACAAGTCAATCTATCAGGTAGATAGATTGACTTATAAAATTAGCATTCCTTTACACACAGGATGCCTGTGAACTGGAAGAGGATGCCACTTTTGAGAAGGTGATTTAAGAGAACTAGTAACGAATATTGTGCCACAGATTGGCCTTCCAATGCAGTCAGATAAAATAAAAAAGGTAAGTTGGAGTTTTTAGACCCCCCCCACCCCTATTTTCAGTATCTATTATCCTCATCATACCATTTTGCACTTCTCGGTCTTTCCCCTCTTTATTTTTTTTTTACTTTTATTTTTTTTTGGGGGGAAAGGTTTACTCAGTAGCTTCCCTAATCTTATGGCACTTGATGCAGTTGTACCGCATTCAATCGCCAGGCTCCTACAACTATTTCTGCCAACTGGCTGCAAGCACTATTCTAATAGTACTGTACTGTTTTTTGCCTTTGAGGCATGAGGCATTTGAAGATCATAAATCAACTTGCAAACTGTTAATAACATAAATGCAGTCTCAAACAGTGGCACTTTCAGGAAGTGTTTTAAAAATCATAAATTTACCAAGCTGTAAAAACATCAACTGTAATTGATTAACAAATACTCTTCTGACCTTCCAATCAATCCTGTCAGCATTTGGTACACCTCAACACCAGAGGTGGTCCCAGTGGGAGGGGTAACCTTCACTCTCAATTGGCATGGTACACATTGCATGCTTGCGCTGCTGTATGATGATTTAAATAAGAGTGGAGTGAACATTTTTTAAACACCAGTACTGCACTTAGGATAAATGGTTTAGTATTTTCACAAGGTTGTATGCTAGTCTTATTGAGTATTCCTTGCAATCTACACTGCTTTGGTATCTGTTTTAGTGCTCCCTTTTCGGCATTGCTAGTGAGGACAGTGCACCACCAGTATGTCATCTCTTAAGATTTTGGTTGTTCCTCTGCAGGAGATGCTTGTGAAGGCACTGTTTCAAGTAGTTATTCAAGAAATAATTGCCATAGCAAGGCTGTTGAGTTCAGATGTCCTGGTTGTATGTTTGTTTAGATCACTTCATTTTCATATGGGAGGTGGGATTCTTTTACCATAACTAGATGTGCACTTCAGATGTTTTAAGTATTTTCCTGATTTCTGTGACTGCTTCTGCCCCCGCTCATCTCCATAGGATGAGGTTAAGTGGGTGGTAGCTGTGCACGCACCCGCCCGCGCCGCCTGCACTCTCTCCTGACAGTTCTGCTCAAAGGTAGTTTGCTGTCAACAGTGCAGTTCCAATGCTTCAAGAGTAGCTCGTAAGGGAGAAATTTGAACTCCTCAGAGCAGGTATTCTAGTAGAAGAGGGAAAATGCATGCCAACTACCTAAAGGCATGTTCTGGATGGAAATTAAAAGAAACCTAGCAAGTGATATAATGACGTAGACAAAGATCCGGCCCAAAGACAGATAAGAGAGATACTGTCACAGCCATCCAAACAAGGCTACAAGTTTAGAGTACTCTATTTTAAAACTAAACGTAAAATAATTACATCAGAAAGGATATGACTACTGCAAAAGACCCAGAAGAGATTCAAAACAAGGCATAAATCGGTGGAATTCCTGCCTAACCACCTCACACTTCTGCCTCAGTGATCATGAACCTAATATTTATGCCACTAGCCACCAATACAGGTTTTGATGGCAAGCCATAGCCAACCTTAAAAAAAAAGGGGGGGGGAAGAATTGGCAGAAAATCATGCAGAAATGACCAGCCAACAATATCCTGTGAGAGACCTTCAAAAAGGGCACTGATTATGGACAACTCAAAGAGGGGGACCAGAAATATGGATGAAGATGCCATATGAGAGCAAAGATCATAATTTAGTTGCCAAAGCTTCCCATGTGGATAATGCCAGAACCTAAATGTGTTCATGCCTAACTGTATTGCTTGTATGTGTTCAGGCTTTGCCCTTTTCCAAAGGTGCACATGGTTTGCATTAAGACTGTTGTGGTTCCTATGCCTATCACTCCCAGATGTTTACAGATAGACTTCGGGGTTTGTTAAACCCTTGCACCTGGCATGCCTGCCTGTCGTTGAAGAGTGTAATACTCTAGTTGTGTGTTGTCTTGCATACAGTACTGCAGGCATGCCTATCACTGCTCCTTGTTCGTGAAGGGCTTTATGCTTGGGTTGTGTAAGAAACTGGTTTTGTTTGAGGCTGCCTATGCCTTTTCCTGGAGTTTAGGGTTTTGAAAAAGACCCCTGCTGTGCTGGTGCAGTGTGTTGACCTTCCAGACTGTTGTTAATAGTCCTTGAAATAGGACATAGTATATTGTACACATACAGCACATATTGTACATGCAAAGCCATATTTTTTATTTTTACAGTAAATAGTGACTACAGTATTAATATTTTTGTGGTATTTATAACCCCATAGTTAATTTAGATAAAAAGTCAATAATAAAAGAATGCTTAACATTTGCATGAATTCTAACATTAGAATATATTTGGAATTAAGATGTTTTTTAGTTAAGAGTTAGCATTTTTGATCATAAAGAAAAAAATAAACTCAAAATATTTAATCTCGACAGGCTTGGTCATCACTTGAGGAAACTGCATCACTTATCAAAGATGCTGGATCAATTGTTGGCCCAACTACTGAACGGGAACTTTATGCAGAACTGGCGGTCTTAGTGGGGCAGGTCACAGCTGTGAGCCATAAGGGAGCAGAGTTGTCACTTACTAATCCTCAAGCCGATGTTCTCACACTTGCAGCATACTTTACTCAGTAAGATTGCCACCTTTTTTCCTTCTGTGTAGAATAATGGAGAGATTTGTTGCTGTCAACATCAACATCACTGCCATCATCATCATTATTATTATGGCCTCTTCACATGGCCTTTAGTGAAGAAATGATTGGCCTCTATATGTGCTTTACAAATTTTGACAAAATTGATCATACTGCCATGTTTGTGTTATTATTTTGTACTTTTAACATTATTTTGTGTTCATTTATTTGTAGTTCACATAGATTACACTTACTAGTATAAATTTTACATACATTTGTATGCATATCTACATTTTTAAATGTATAGGGTAACATTGCTGATATTTGGTCTTTGCAGCCTAAAAAAATAACTGCCTTACAATGTTGGATAAAACTAGGCCCAGGAAATGCTAGAAATGCTTCAAATATATTACAGTATTATTACTTGACAATATGGAATGTGTCTAAATATAATACGACGAGAGAGAGAGATCAAATAATATACACATGGAAAATACTGGAGGGCCAGGTCCCAAATCTACACAGTAAAATAACAACATACTGGAGTGAACGATATGGAAAAAAATGCAGAATAGAACCAGTGAAGAGCAGAGGTGCCATAGGCAGAATTAGAGAACACTGTATAAACATCAGAGGTCCACGGTTGTTCAACATCCTCCCAGCGACTATAAGAAATATTGCCGGAACAACCATGGACATCTTTTAAGAGAAAACTAGATAGCTTTCTCCTAGGAGTGCTGGACCAACCGGGCTGTGGTGGGTATGTGGGCCTGTGGGCCGCTCCAAGCAACAGCCTGGTGGACCAAACTCTCACAAGTCAAACCTGGCCTCAGGGAGTAGAACAACTCCTAGAACCCCATCAAGTATGTATAATCTTAAATACAAATTTTACATTTTTTGTGTGCATGCGCGTGAGCATGCGTTTTACAGAAATCATAAGAAAAATTAATTTTTTTTGGGTGGCCACCCCTCAGTGGCTCCTCTGATCTTATGCATTGGTACCCCAGTGCCAAATCCAACACATCCAGGCATGTGTGACCATCGCAGTGCCCACTGAGAACAAGGTATTGGAATCCTGTTCCTATCTCAAATATTCCACCTAGATGAAACTCCACCAAAGTGGATGAAAGGGGTTCTGGAGCTCAAGCTGTGCCTAGAGGAGAAAATAGTATTTCAATATCCTCAACACTATTATTTATTGTACAGAATTTGCTACACAAATAGTTTTCTTATGTGCCCCAAAACTGGTAACTTCACCTTACATGTGTGTTGAATAGTACTGTGCATCCATGTACAGTAGATATAATATTTGCATATGCATTTATGTTTGTTTATATATTATTTTAACTTGTGTTCATTGATGTTTATTCTGCATGAATTTGAGAGATGAGACACAAAGCATACGCTTCCCCAGCATTCTTACAAAATTTATTACCACTCTCCAGACTGATAAATAGTGTGTGTGGTGGCATTGAAAACATCGCAGACCAGACATGTGGAGCTATCACAGCAGGAGCCTCGGCTGCTGATGCACAAGTTAATAACACAATCACTAACATTTATTTACAGGTGAGTTGCAATAAGGCATTTAACATTGAATAACCAAACAAGGTTCAAAAGTCAATCAAATTATTAGCTTCATGAATTTCATTGTTTAATATTGTTACAAAAAATTAAGCATCCTGAATAGTCTGTTTTACTTTTTCACTTGGTTACTTAATCTACAGGTTAAGTCTCCTAACCTATACTTGGTTATCCTGAGAAAAGATTTATACTGCTGTATTTCAATACAGTATACAGTGTACTTATATACCTACCTTGAGAACAGTATAGTAATTTTTGTGTATTCTGAATTTGAAAACTTAATTTGTTGTATGATTGGTTCACAGGCAGCAAGTGGGAAACATTACCTGCAGCAAGGTATGCGGCACCTGACATCAGTTCTCCAGTATGCCAACACCAAACAAATGGTTGCACAACTCTAGACAAGGGTCATTGTTGCTGGAATAACCAACTTTGGTGTATTAACCAGCCATTCCTGGTGAAAAGTCATGTTACTATTTTTAATTTACATTGTTTAATGAAAATGGGAATATTGCCTGTGTAACTACCATACTTTGAAAATATGAATACATACAAATTTCAAATATTTATTTAGAGACATGCAGATATTGAATTTTGGGAAACTCTTGGATATGTACAGTATCTATTTGTTAATCATTATTGTATACTTGTACAAAATTTCTGGATAATTTAAAGTTTAATACTGTGGTTAAGGGACAAGACTCCAGAAAGTACTGGAAAGATGAGACACAACGAGCATAGCTCTCGTCCCATAACTACACTGGTAATTGCACTTGGACACACCACTCGGTCAGTGTTTTCCCTCACATACTTTATTCTTACACATACAAAATATATATAGGGGTTATAGAGGGTGTAACTTTCACAAGCCTACAGTAAACAGGAGAATAAAGATGACCAAGTATATAACATAGAAAGAGGGTGCTGTGTAACATAACAAAAACTGAGAAATTTGTCAAATTGGAGTGAAAACTCATCATATCAGTAGCTGGGTGCTGCCTCTTAACTGCTTGTTATTTGCAAGCCTTTACATGTTAAAGGATCCTGGGAAAAGAAACTTCTGCATATGTTTGGTTATCACAAGTGGAATATTGACTAAAGACAATGACCGCTTCAAAATAATTGCTAATCCCTATTTTTTTTTTTAATACAGTAATTTTGTATTTTTTATTTTTTTTTTAATCTCATGCCTGGATAAGTGATAAACAAATGGGATTTTCTTGAAGGAAACAGCTTTAATTACTAATGTTTACTCGGTGAAGTGCTTCTGCAGGTCTAAACTCACATACTCATCTCGCCTGAAGTGTTACACTTGACAAAATATTGTTGTAATAAAGGCGTGTCTTTGGACCGTGTTTCCATCAGTGCTTGCCAACATGTACTCTTTGAGTGTGATATCCATGTTATGTTAAATTATTTTATAAAAGAAATAAGTTTTGTGTTCTAGAGGGAAACAATGATTTTTTATACTTTTGCATTTAATAAAGGATAAAACATTAATGCGAATAGTTTTGACAAAAGAATTGTACACATGAAAGTGAAACGTTGTTTTTCACTTTCAGCTTCCATGACAATTACTTTTCCGACCATAACTTTTCAGAACGATTAAAGTTTCCCCAAGTTATCTTTAATCATTATTAACATAAATTTGTAGTACAGGTAATTGTAAAAAATGATAGATAAGCAGCAATTAGTGAATTGCCGTTTGATTAAACAGGCTATTGCCTGCAGCTACTGTACTTTTTACATCGGATAAATTTTATTAAATCAGTGCCTTGATTATTATTCTGCCTCATGTATTGAATCACAGTTTCTCAATCTGTCTTGTACATTGAATTAGTACTGTACTATACTATTTTATATAATGAATCAGTATTATCCTATTTTGTACATTGAATCAATATTGTCTTGTAAATTACAGCACAGTACAACGGTACCTTGGTTTTCAAATTGAATCCGCTCCTACAGACGGCTCGTAAACCGAAACAAATTTTCCCATAAGAAATAATGCAAATTGAATTAATCCATTCCACACTCCCCAAAAAATTAACTTCAAAATGCATTTCATACATGAACAAATCCACAAGGGCCATGACGAGGATTCGAACCGACGTCAAAGAGCATCCTAGACGCTGCCTTAATCGACTGAGCTACGACATGGTATAAGAATTGCAACCAGAAATTCTACTGAATTTACTTGGATCCTGCAGCCTCTTCGAAAGAAACCAGGATTTTACACAATTCCCCCATGCACTCGAGCTACACTGTCAATAACTTTGAACTAAACTTAAAAATCCTCTGGGACAATGGGGGTAGGGGGAACCTTTGATGAGCTTGTTGGCTTCCTTTTCCTTGTTGAGCTCCTACCACTGTAACCGGCGCTGGGAAACGGCTCTAGCGAGGTTGCGTATTGGCCATACTCGCTTAACCCATGGTCACTTGATGGAGCGCTGCTCTGCTCCTTATTGTCCTAATTGCATTGTCCCTCTTACGGTCGTGCATATCCTTCTTGAATGTCCTGACTTCCGGGACGAGAGTGTGTCTTGCTTTCCGACCGCCCCTCGCGGTCACTTGTCCCTCAATAGAGTTCTTGGTGACTCGGATACTTTTGATATCGTTCGCCTTATGCGTTTTGTTCTCGTATTGGCATCCTTGGTGATATTTAGCGCCCTCTGATTATTCCGCACATTTGATGGTGCTACATAGCCTTCCTGGTTTGGTGCCTTCTTTTGATAATTACTTCCTTGTTGAGGCTACTAGAGAGAGGTAAGTTGGCCCTCAGGTAAGTTCATATAAGTATACTGTACTGCATATGTATAGGAATTAACTCTTGAGAGTTGTATTGTTATATCCATATATAGTAATAAGAGTACTGTATATGAATTAAGTAGCAATCAATAATATTGAATTAATTTAGAACCTGTACTTGAGGTCGATCTCGAGCCCATTGTTGATGTGACGACTTATATTAAATTTGTAACTAGCTCATAAAGATTGTAACTTGCTTAGCTAAATGATTTGTGGGGTTCAGTCCCTGAGCCCATTATGTGCCTCTGTAACCCTTTCCACTACCGCCCACAAGATGGGCATGGGGTGCATAATAAATGAACTAAACTAAAAAACTATGAATTAAGGAAAATGCAGAGGCCTATTGGCCAATGAAACAGTTTACTGAGAGAAACAGAAATGGTTGGGCCACTTTCCTGTTTTCTCTCACTTCATGCCTCTGTCCACTTCGCNTAATAATAACAATGCTGTTCCTACTAAATCATTAGATTTAGCACTATTAATAGTTTAGTATAGTTCATTTATTATGTAGTAATAGCAGAAGTAATAGTGAGGTGAGGATATATAAGTGATCCCTGGTTACTGAAGCAAAGTGACAGCTGACGGCTGCCTCAGTGACGTGTTTACTCCAACAGCTGATCCGGCCCGAGGGTCGTCGCTGCTCCTCAAGTAACAACCTCCTCCTCCATCATCTTGTAAGTGTCTACTTGACTAGCACTCCTATAACATTGTATTGTATCTGAAATATCGCTAGAGTGATGCAGATTCTCGTGCCTTGTTGTCCAGACTTTGGGAGAAAATTTCAGTTCGTGGGCGTCGCTTTCTTAAAAATTTCAGTCGACATTTCACGCCACGCTTTCTCATTTACCTGTTGTATTTCACCGTAGATTGGGAGAGACACTTCCTCTGCATATCTATACTGGTAAAATGGGACAGTTGATTGTGGGAGGAAAAACGTGAAGATCATTAAAATTATGTATCGAGGGATATGATCACTGGTCGTCAAAGCTCAGCAAAGTTTATTAGTTATATTTATTAATTAAAAGGTTTCTGGAAATGCCTCCCTGATAAACAAATCCCCCTGCTTAAACACTCCAACCTAATAATGCCTTTCATATAAAAAATACATCCCAGCGAGCAAAAGAAAGGCTTCCCATCTGTAGTGCATGGGGGGGGGGGGTTGCAACTGATAGTATGAAACTTTTAATTCTCAGAGAAAGCAAGACGTTTAAGCAAGTGACATTGTACGGCATTGCACCTGATTGCTTCTGGTCACCTGGCAGTAAATAGGTACCTGGGAGTTAGACAGCTGTTATGGGTTGCATCTTGGGAAAAATGTCTTTTAATATACCTAGTAATGCTATTTATATAAAATGCACATCAAATACTCCACATTATTATATTTTAAGGTACTTTAATGTTAATAATATAAATCCACATGTATGCAGAGCATGCCTCCTGTCTAACAATCACCACCCATTAAACTGCTAGATCATACTGGTATTAAGCAGGGACAATTGTCTGGAATTTGGTCTCAAGATAATCACCCAGTTACCATTTAATAAACTTAGGCACAACTCGTTGCCCATTTCTCAAGTACTGTACAAACTTTGTATCATGTCCTTAAGAATGCATAATTTTGCATTAAAATGATTACCATTTACTCTTTGTTAATTTATGTAAAAAATAGGTTTAACAAAATTAAACTGTATAGTTTTTGTTTAATTTATCAAAAATTATATACATTATATAAATTATATTATATACATTATATAAATTATATTATATACATTATATAAATTATATACAGTATAAACATCAATGTTCCTGTGGTTGGTTGCATAGGTTGTTGTGGTTGTCTGTCTATTGCTATATGCTGGACACTTAACTTCTGGTAAACAATTTTTTTAATGAAATTTCCAGTTGGAAATAATTCAGGATTTAAATCACTTGTATGTACATGAGATATTAACATACTGCTACTTGACAACTAGAGAAAATGTTTGAAGAGTCAGACTACAGCCATTTTAATTTGAAAACCATCAAAACTTATCACAAAATTAATTTTATAGAAATACTGTGGTATAAATTACTCTTAATGTAAAAAGTAATTATGCCTGTATTTATGTCTGTGTATACATATTTTCTCATTCCTTTCTAATTTTTTCAATTTTGTATTATAACTATTTCTCCTGTTTAGAATTCTCTTATTCTTCAGACCTCTGCATTTCTGTCCTTCACAATTACACACCCTAGAGCTCATGCCATTGGTGAAACTTATAAAAATTTTCCTTGTTGACAGTAGAAATGAGTTTCTTAGGACTTGCTTGAGCTGTGTGGTGCTTTGGAAGTAGAGATGGAAAACATGTGAAGCGATGGTTCAAAAGCATGAGAAAACATGTACAGTTGTTGTGTAATTACCTAAATGTAGTTACAGGATGAGAGCTGCATATCCTATCTTCCCAGTTCTCTTGTCAATAACACTTTGAAACTACTGACAGTTTTGGCATCCATCATTTCCACCTATTTTCACCGTCTACCACTCTGTTTGCAAAAGAGAACTTTCTAATATTTTTTGGGGCACCTTTCATTCCTTAGTGAGGGCTACCTCACGTGGCATGGGCGGGATCGCCCATGCCACCAGGAACCACATGCTCAATCGACCCATACATGTAGCAACAAAGTCGCAAGTCAAGGCAAAGGTCTTAAGTCGAGTCGAATTTTCCAACGAAATTGGGGTCGTAACTCAAAAAATTTGTAGGTAGGGGCATTCGTAAGTAGAGGTTCCACTGTACCTGCCTATGCACAAAAAATATAAAAAATTCCAAGAAATAATTTTCATTACAGAATAATTATTAATTTGTATGCAGCATGTAAGAAAAACATGAAAATATGTGGCTATTTATCATTTCACTGGGTGGAGGCGCTCTGCAAGGCTGCGTCTGGCACTTGTCAATGCCTTGTGCTGACGCTTCCTGCTTTATCAGCCGATGTTTCACTGATTGTTTTATCGCATTTTTTTATATACATCCACAGAGCGCTTTATATCCACATTTACATCATACATATAAAACCCAGACAATAAGTGTTTAAATCTTCAGATGATGACTGCATTCCCCTAGTAACATTCATGATGATAACCACATTTATACCAAGATATGATAGCAGGATTGTTTTCATGGGTAAAGGTAAATTCCAGTACATCCGCTTAGGCTATTTATATTCTTATTTGCATCATACATGTAAAATCCAGACAATAATTTTTAAATCTTTATATAATGGTTGCATTACCCTGTGAATCGACAATTGACGATAACCGCTACCTACGGGTTAAATGTTATATTTTTGTTTGAAGGTCAATTGGGGCAGAATTATTAATTTATTATACAGGTATTTTTTTTTTAGGTATGGGCAAACTTGAAGCATTCAGTTTTCCCGTGCTATAAAGTTTGGCAGATGAGACATCAGCACTGACCTAGTAAGTATGAAATATAATTTTTGAGAGCTTATTTCTTATTTTTTAAATTTGGTTGTACTGTACATATGGCTTCTCTAGAGGTCTACTCATGTATGTTTTTCTTTAGTGGATGAATTTTTTGGTTAATGTCTTTTCAACAATGCTTAAATATTTACATACTGTACTGTACATGCATATCTTTCTTCCAGAATCATGTCATCTGAAAGTGAAGAGGATTTCCAGTCTGCTGATGAAGGTTCAGATTTTGAAGGTTTCGAATCTCCAGAATCGGCAAAACAGCTGCCGAAACAATGTCGCCAACCACTGCCATCCACTCTATCCTCCAGCGATGAAGAAGATGCAGTGGTTGAATGTTGCATTCCTCAATCATCACTGCCCCCTCAAACTGTTTCACTTTCTAGCGATGAGGAAAAGACAAGTTGCAGTACCAGTGATAAAAAAGATAACACTGATAAATCACCTTCTGAGTTAGAAAACGGTGGTCAGGTATGTCCAAGTATCAAATTGGCAAAGTGTTCTCGATCAGAGAAAATTCAACCAGATGAGGAAAAAAAGCAGACTTTAGACAAGGAAATAGGAGCAGCTTTAAATGAGTTGAATATTCATGATACTGTGTGTGAGAATTTAAAAAGCAGTACAGATACACCACCAAAGAAAGAAATCTCCTCTGCACTTATCAGAGATTCACAAATAAGTAATCCAGAGTGTGTTAAATTAGAAAAGGAAATTTTGTTTTCTGAAAATGGTGAAGAACTGATAAAGTGTGCCAAAAGTGATAGAATAGAAGGTGATATTACAAGGGAAAATGAAAAAAGTTGCATTGATGAGAGAGAGAATTACAGTAAGATAAATTCTTGTGATTTGCAAGAGTCCATTACACATACAGTACATGCAGAACATGATGAGGACAAGAATACAGAAAAGGATGTCCATGTTGAAAATGTAAAGCAAAGTGGACAAGTAAAAAATACAGAAATTAATCTGACAAAGAGAGTAGAAATAACACAAGTGACTCAAATTAAGGAAACTGAAGAAGCATGCCAAACAGTTGCCAACCAGAGACAGACAGAAGAAAATCAACCAGATATTGATAAGGGTACTTTCGCTGTACATTCCAGTCACTGGGATGGTCGTGCAGAAGAAGAAAAAGAGACTAATTATAAGGTGTTGGATTCAGGAGAAATCTCGAAACCCAAACCAATCCGTGAATCTAAAATAGGCATGAAAAAACCTCGTGAAAAGCTTGGGGAACGACTTGGAGCAAGAAAATTAGGTTCCAGAATAGAAAAGAAGGCATTAAAGAACATCAGTTCAGACAGCATGAAAAAGATTGAAGACAGTTCAGATCAGTTTAATGAGAGAAGATCAGACTGTGCCTTAAATAAAGAGAGAAACGAAGAGAAAAAGGAATTCGTTAGTGAAGAAAACGAAGATGAACACAAAAAACGGCAAGAATTGGAAGAGCGGGAGCAGCTGCTGAGGTGGCAGCTGGTTCATAATCAGGGTGGAAATGCTCAAAACGTACGTACAGTATATATATACGGCATATTGGTTGTATTGCATTTACAGTGCTCCTTATGTTATTCATGCTGATAGGTGATAGGTGCATTCTAGGTAGATTTTCTGCAATTTCATAGGAGAGTAACAAAAATTACCTGCTACTGAACAGAAAAGCATTGAATGACATGCAGTCCCAGTGCCTGGCCTACTTGCAAACTACCTGTACTTGGGTCTTGGTAGTACATCTGGGTTTGTTCTTGGTTCACAGTCAGGAATCCTGAATTTGAATCATGAGTGGGACAGAAAGGGTTGAGCATGTGTCCTATTACCTAATGCCCTGTTCACCTATCAGTAAATAGGTACCAAGTAGTTACAGTAGTTAACTTGTTGTGGGGGTGGATCCTGGGAAGGGTCAGTAGTTTGACCTTGACGGGACCTCAATATAAGCCTAATGAGTATATATATGTACAGGCTGCCTATCCCCAACAAAATTATTAAATTACTTTTTACAATAAACAATATTAGTTGAATTGTACATAACATAATTGAAACATTATACTGTGTGTAAGTAGAAATCATACAGATTTCCTTCATTATCACAATATACATGTTGGTCAGTTTACTTTATATAACTAGTGTACCAATATGGAATTTGATGACTGGGGTATGTATTGGCCACACTCTTGGCCACTGAATGGAACAAATATATACACATTATTGTCTGACTGCTCTCTCTAGCAGAAGGGCACCTCCTCGTAGAATGTCCTGATTTTCAGGATGTTCAAAAATTTTACTTGTACAATTTTCTTTATAGTCGTATGTCCCTTGATAAATTCCTTAGTGAATCTGATGCTTTTGACTAAACTCGTCTTATATTTTTTTCTCCTATTAGCATCCTGAATGATGAATTTTTTAATGTTATTTAAGACGAGTTCTATACAGTTATGACCTTCCGAGCATGATTTATTCTTTTGATAATTAGTAGTTGTTGACTGATGGCTGAAACATTGTGATTGAAAAAATATTTCATAAGTTACAATACAATGCACACAATCTGTTAATACAATTAATTTTGATTCTTATTACTGGTATAAAAAAAAAGATACACTGAACATTCTACTTCAATTATCAGAATTGTTAGTTTTCCCACAAGCTCCGAGGTGCCCATCAAGCCAGACGAGTGAAGTCACAGGGTAATCCTACCTTAGGTAATTACCTTAGGAATTACAGTATCATTAGATTTTTTGCTGTCGGCATCACACTGAGATAATAACTTTACAGTACTGTACTTAGAAACCTTACTGTGTACCTTGAAATCATTCACGATAATAGTATTCTTTTTCTAAAAAGAGTACCTGTACAGCATATGGATTTGTCCATCTATATACCTTGATAGTTACATTCCCATGTTTAGATTACAGTGTATATTTTAAGAAATGTATTTCTTGTATAATACAAGCAAAAATAACAAGGTTTGTAGTAATCAAATTTTGTAGGAAGCTACTTTTTTTACAAATGAATATGACTGTACATTACATATGATCCTTTTTTTTTTTTTTTTACACGTGAATACTGTTTTACTGTACATTACATATAAAAATAAAAATCACATTTGTGCTGCTGAAGTTTGAACCAAATATGCCTAAATCAAAGCTTTATTTAGAAACAGGAAAATTTAAGGATGGTCAGAATCTGTAAATATTTTAAATTTATTTTGGGAGATGGAAGGTGTCCCAAGTGTAAATGTGGTTGTGCTTCTGTGAGTGGCCAATCAAACTTTCTGCCTTTATCCCTTTTTCAGTGTGTTTTATTTTATGTATTTGTATTCATTATTCTTATAAATTCAAATCCTGCACCTTTATTTGCACCAGATACCTTGTGAAGATGATGGGGGCTGGGGAGAGTCGTGGGGTGGCTGGGGCACTACGCTTCTCTCTGCCGCCTCCACCTTCACCCGGGAGGTGGGCAAGGGTGTTGGCACTGTCATGGAGACAGTGGAAGGCACCTTGGGAGTCCCTGATCCTGAAACTCTTGCTCAGGAAATTGCAGAACGTGAAAGAAGTTGAAAAGTGAGCAAGAGCCCTTGAAAAGCAAAGTAGAAGAGGAAATCCAAGGAGTAGACAATTCAGAGAGTAAGTGTGATCTGCTTAATACTGATGCTATGGACTTGAAGTAAATACTGTGCACTCGTGCATAAATGCTAGACTGGTCACAATTCTTTTTTTCATGGTGGGCACCACAATGCAGTAGCACCATCTGGTCAGCACTCGATAGGTATCATTCATGGTATCATCCATTTAAGGCACTAAAGTACTCTGAGAGATCTAGGGGTGAATCTGGATAGTAGACTGTCACTATAGGACCACATAAAGGACATTTTGCAAGGAGCACATGCTACACTTTCCAGCTTCAGAATCATTCTTAAATACATGGATGGTTAAATATTTAAGAAAATGCAATTCATAAAGTTGTATGGTGGCCGTATCTCAAGACAGAGAGAGAAAGGGCGGGACAGAAATGGTTGGGTGCGTTTCCTATCACCTTGTGCACCTGTCCACCTAGAAGTAGATAGGTACCCAGGAGTTGGTCAGCTTGTTGAGGGGTTGCATCCTGGGAGGGTCAGTAATTCGACCTGGGGGGGGGGGGGGACCTCGATATAAGTCTAGCATGTACTGTACAGGATGCGAATACTGGCTGCCATTTTTACACCAGAGATATGTATAGATGTCAGGCAAACATCCATACCTCAACTGAGGAGTGTTTACTTAATTATATGTGAAAGTGTCAATTGATGACATTTGTTGCATAATGGTCATACTGTAATACATCGATTAATGCATGCTGTACCTAGAGTAAAATTACTATTTATTATAGTGAAAGTAGTTACTGTACCTTATTCTTGCATTAACCAATAACCAAACATTTCTTCATTTACAGTAGATACTATTTAAATTGCTCCTGTTAGGCTTTTGGCTGCAAGCAATTTGATCAATGTTGTACTGTATCAAAAATGCTGAGCTAGCATAATAAATTCTGATTCATTTTAAAAAATAATGTAAGCAGTAAAACCTTGCATACTTCTTCACTTTCCCCCAGGCTTGAATGATGGTGGTGCAAACACAGTAAGTACTGGTAGAAGCAGAGAGGAATGCCAGAAGTCAGTAGTAGACTACAGCTTTGGCGGACTCTCCTCTCTTGGATCTCTCGTGTCTGGTGTCTCGGGGGCACTAGAGACTGCTAGCTCAAAGGTAATATATGTATTGGGCATCATAAATCGTGTATGTACTGTCTATGTGATTACAAGTGAGAGCGATGAAGTTTTGAAGCTTGTGATAGTTTTGACATTCACAATCCTCTCCTCTAATATTTTTCATCCATTTTCCAACATGCTTGAAGATAATTTACAAATGTTTTCTTGGTTTGATTCAATGACACTCTTGTTCTCATTGTGGCAAATAAAAAAAAATCCTTATCAATTTTCTTGTTTCCTGTCACAATTTTGTATATGATTGTATATCTTCTTTATATTCTATCTACCAGTTGTGGCTTCCTTTAGCTTGTGTGTTGTAGGTCTGGGAACCATTATTAGCATGCATTTATATAATTTTCTTATTTATATGCTTTTTGGGATAGATGGACCAAGTAACTGCTATTTATTCTAACTTAGCTCTCATCATTAATTTTAAGCATTTCTATATCCATGTTTAAGAGAATTTTTTAAATTGGCCAGAGCAGCAGAGGCTACTCTTAGTACGCTTCAGACCTACTTATCTGGTGATACTTTACTATCCCATAACTATCGCTAAATCTCTCTCCTTGCATGAGTTCTTTAGTATCGTTTTTAATCATTTGTAGATTGAATGTGGCTCGCTTTCAGCCCAGAACTGAGAAGAAGTTCACCAGAAAGTAAAAGCATAGCACAAGCCACTGCTTGAATACATTTAGGTACCCCAGTAAGCAACGTAATGTGCCTTTTTGTCGACTCCTCTTGAGTCACTCCCTTTCGGGTAGTACATGGGACTTGTTCTCCACTACGAGGCCTATCTTTTAGGAGTGTAGTAGTTAATTTGTGTGCCATTCGAACATAATTGAATTAAGTTGTCTAGCCCTACTTCTTGTGGGTGTTAGAGCCCTGTTTTTTTTGCTGAGGATATGCTTGGGTCACATAAGTGATTGTTTTAATTCATGGCTGCCTGTGTCTTTTGCACCCAAAATGTTTGACATGGGTTCAGGTATTGTTCAGCCAATATGCTTCATTCATACCCAGCATGCTTATAAGTCTGCATGCATGATGATCCTGGTGGGTGGCTTCCCTCATTCATCAAATTCTCTTTGCCTGTTTCTGCCCTTTTCCTGCCCTGGTGTGATCCTGCTGGCATCTTTGTTTGGGTTGGGGGACTATGGTGGGCCTGTGCCTTATGGGACCTTTGTTGTGATGAGTTGGCCTTCTTTGGGATTGTGTTTGTGTTAAAAATTTAGTTATGCTCATAAATTTTTGTAAGCAGAATATTTGTCTTTGTATTTATAATAACCCTATTGGAAAAAATACATATTGTATAGGCAACTAGAAAATATTTGGAGGAAATATGTGCAGAAAGTTTTTTTTATTTTGTACAATTGTTTGGTATTTTTACTCTATACCTTTACTAACGTTTAATTTTCTCTCGTCATAAGATAAGAAAACTCTGTGCTGATATAAAATTGAGTGATAATTACTATTGTAAATCCAAAGACAGGTCCAGACATTTTCAAACATTTATTTACAATACATACTGTGAAATTCTGTAAATTCAGAGTCAGGTATGGAGCACTTGTGTAATACTTTTAGAGTTTTTATTGTTCTTTCCATATATTATTATCAGTGATGACTTTCAAAGAAGGAACTCTTAAATATTATTATATTTTGGTGCATTCTTCACTTATAACCATGATTTACTTCACTGTAGGTGCTGTTGGGAGGTTTGGATACCCTGGAAGTTATTGGAAGAAAGGCAATGGATGTTATCCAAGATGGAGATCCTGGGCTACGGAAAAAGAGAGCTCTTCTCTCCAACAGAAAAACCAATTTATCCCAAGTATTATTCTATTGGTTGTACACCTTACATATATTTTGTATATTAAATATTAGTTTTTTGTAAAATTATGTTCTTTCAAAAAAAAAAATCTTCACCAAAGTTCAGGGAGGCACGTTCAATTCCAGTGGATGATCTTGATATTTTTTTCAGATACAGTATAATATCATGTTTTTGTGGTTTTCTGATGCATCATGAATACAGTTCGTTCCAGTTAAAATAAATGATACACAGTTTGTTCAGGCAGATTGTTATTTGTGTATTGTACAGTATTAGGGAATGAGCAGCATGAAATAGCTCATTATCTGGTTATCATCAGAGAAGTCTGACTAGGCCAAACTGTGAAAATTAGAGAGTTCTCTATATCTTTTTTGATCGGATTATAATGGCATTTATTTGTAGGTCTTGCAAGAGGCACGACAACGAGCCGCTATCGAGGAAAGTGAACAGCGAGAGGGCAATGGTGATGATTGCAAGAACCTAAAAAAGATTACTTTTGATGGTGCATGGGAAGGTACTGAAGGACCTGTGCATCTTGAGGCACTGTCATTGGTTGCCAAGCAGTGTGAATCCAAGATGGCTTCCATGGTGCACAGTCTACCACATTATTTAATAGAAAAGCTTAACTCTGCAAATACTGATATTAAGGTATGAACAAATGGGGGACAGGTGTGTGTATGTGTGGGAACCAGTTACAGGTGTGTATGGGGGAACTTGTGACAAGTGTGTGTAATTACCTAAGTGTATGTAGTTACAGGATGAGAGATATGCTCGTGGTGTCCCGTCTTCCCAGCACTCTGTCATATAACGCTTTGAAACTACTGACGGTCTTGGCCTCCACCACCTTCTCACTTAACTTGTTCCAACCGTCTACCACTCTGTTTACAAAAGTGAATTTTCGTATATTTCTCCGGCAGCTTTGTTTCGTTAGTTTAAATCTATGACCTCTTGTTCTTGAAGTTCCGGGCCTCAGGAATTCTTCCCTATCAATTTTATCGATTCCTGTTACTATTTTGAATGTAGTGATCATATCACCTCTTTTTCTTCTATCTTCTAGTTTTTGCATGTTTAATGCCTTTAATCTCTCCTCATAGCTCCTTGTCCTTCAGTTCTGGGAGCCACTTAGTGGCATGTCGTTGCACCTTTTCCAGTTTGTTGATGTGCTTCTTAAGATATGGGTACCATACAACCGCTGCATATTCCAGCTTTGGTCTAATAAAAGTCGTGAACAATTTCTTTAGTATTTCTCCATACATGTATTTAAAAGCAATTCTGA
Organism: Procambarus virginalis; assembly: GCA_020271785.1. Lineage (NCBI taxonomy): Eukaryota > Metazoa > Arthropoda > Malacostraca > Decapoda > Cambaridae > Procambarus > Procambarus virginalis. Next base: position 6,573,828 of record WNGS01000690.1, on the reverse strand, counting down.
AGTTAGAAAGTGTAGCATAGGCTCCTCGCACAATGTTCTTAATGTGGTCCTCAGGTGACAGTTTTCTATCTAAAACCACCCCTAGATCCTTTTCTTTATCAGAATTCTTTAAAGATTTCTCACATAATTTATAGGTTGTGTGGGGTCTATGTTCTCCAATTCCACATTCCATAACATGGCATTTATTCACATTAAATTCCCTTTGCCTTTGTGTACTCACCTAATTGTACTCGCCTAATTGTGCTTGCGGGGGTTGAGCTTTGGCTCTTTGGTCCCGCCTCTCAACTGTCAATCAACTGGTGTACAGATTCCTGAGCCTATTGGGCTCTATCATATCTACACTTGAAGCTGTGTATGGAGTCAGCCTCCACCACATCACTTCCTAATGCATTCCATTTGGCAACCACTCTGACACTAAAAAAGTTCTTTCTAATATCTCTGTGGCTCATTTGGGCACTCAGTTTCCACCTGTGTCCCCTTGTGCATGTGCCCCTTGTGTTAAATAGCCTGTCTTTATCTACCCTATCAATTCCCTTCAGAATCTTAAATGTGTGTGCGTGTGTGCGTGTGTGTGCGGGTGCGTGCGTACAGGGATAGGTGTGTACATGGCAGTACAAACAGAGAGGACTGTCTGGGTTTGTATCACTTCCGGGAGTAATGAAAATGCCATTTTGATGATAATGTTTACACACTGGATAAATTATAGAAAGATTTAATTATAGTGACACCACCAAGACTATATACAAATAATGGTCAACAAGTCAATCTATCAGGTAGATAGATTGACTTATAAAATTTAGCATTCCTTTACACACAGGATGCCTGTGAACTGGAAGAGGATGCCACTTTAGAAGGAGATTTAAGAGAACTAGTAACGAATATTGTGCCACAGATTGGCCTTCCAATGCAGTCAGATAAAATAAATAAGGTAAGTTGGAGTTTTTAGACCCCCCCCCACCCCTATTTTTCAGTATCATTATCCTCATCATACCATTTTGCACTTCTCGGTCTTTCCCCTCTTTTTATTTTTTTTACTTTATTTTTTTTTGGGGGGAAAGGTTTACTCAGTAGCTTCCCTAATCTTATGGCACTGATGCAGTTGTACCGCATTCAATCGCCAGGCTCCTACAACTATTTCTGCCAACTGGCTGCAAGCACTATTCTAATAGTACTGTACTGTTTTTGCCTTTGAGGCATGAGGCATTTGAAGATCATAAATCAACTTGCAAACTGTTAATAACAATAAATGCAAGTCTCAAACAGTGGCACTTTCAGGAAGTGTTTTAAAAATCATATTTACCAAGCTGTAAAAACCTCAACTGGTAATTATTGAACAACTACTCTTCGACAATGACCTTCCTTCCAATCCTGTCAGCATTTGGTACACCTCAACACCAAGGTGGTCCCAGTGGGAGGGGTAACCTTCACTCTCACTTGGCATGGTACACATTGCATTGCTTGCGCTGCTGTATTGATGATTTAAATAAGAGTGGACTGAACATTTTAAACACCAGTACTTGCACTTAGGATAAATGCTTTAGTATTTCACAAGGTTGTATGCTAGTCTTATTGAGTATTCCTTGCAATCTACACTGCTTTGGTATCTGTTTTAGTGCTCCCTTCTCTGGCATTGCTAGTGATGACAGTGCACCACCAGTATTGTCATCTCTTAAGATTTTGGTTGTTCCTCTGCAGGAGATGCTTGTGAAGGCACTGTTTCAAGTAGTTATTCAGGAACTTACATTGCCATAGCAAGGCTGTGAGTTCAGATGTCAAAAAAAAAAATCAAAATGTTTATTTAGGTAAGTGTCCTGGTTGTCCTGGATATCCTGGATGTCCTGGTTGTGTGTTTGTTTAGATCACTTCATTTTCATATGGGAGGTGGATTCTTTTACCATAACGAGATGTGCACTTCAGATGTTTTAAGTATTTACCTGATTTCTGTGACTGCTTCTGCCCCCGCTCATCTCCATAGGATGAGGTTAAAAGGGTGGTAGCTGTGCACGCACACCCGCCCGCCTGCACTCTCACTCCTGAAAGTTCTGCTCAAAGGTAGGTTTGCTGTCAACAGTGCAGTTCCAATGCTTCAAGAGTTAGCTCGTAGAGGAGAAATTTGAACTCCTCAGAGCAGGTATATCTAGTAGAAGAGGGAAAATGCATGCCAACTACCTAAAGGCATGTTCTGGATGGAAATTAAAAGAAACCTAGCAAGTGATATAATGACGTAGACAAAGATCCGGCCCAAAGACAGATAAGAGAGATACTGTCACAGCCATCCAAAACAAGGCTATAAGTTTAGAGTACTCTATTTTAAAACTAAACATAAAATAATTACATCAGAAAGGATATGACTACTGCAAAAGACCCAGAAGAGATTCAAAACAAGGCATAAATCGGTGGAATTCCTGCCTAACCACCTCACACTTCTGCCTCAGTGATCATGAACCTAATATTTATGCCACTAGCCACCAATACAGGTTTTGATGGCAAGCCATAGCCAACCTTAAAAAAAAGGTGGGGGGGGGAAGAATTGGCAGAAAATCATGCAGAAATGACCAGCCAACAATATCCTGTGAGAGACCTTCAAAAAGGGCACTGATTATGGACAACTCAAAGAGGGGGACCAGAAATATGGATGAAGATGCCATATGAGAGCAAAGATCATAATTTAGTTGCCAAAGCTTCCCATGTGGATAATGCCAGAACCTAAATGTGTTCATGCCTAACTGTATTGCTTGTATGTGTTCAGGCTTTGCCCTTTTCCAAAGGTGCACATGGTTTGCATTAAGAGTGTTGTGGTTCCTATGCCTTTCACTCCCAGATGTTTACAGATAGACTTCGGGGTTTGTTAAACCCTTGCACCTGGCATGCCTGCCTGTCGTTGAAGAGTGTAATACTCTAGTTGTGTGTTGTCTTGCATACAGTACTGCAGGCATGCCTATCACTGCTCCTTGTTCGTGAAGGGCTTTATGCTTGGGTTGTGTAAGAAACTGTTTTTGTTTGAGGCTGCCTATGCCTTTTCCTGGAGTTTAGGGTTTTGAAAAAGACCCCTGCTGTGCTGGTGCAGTGTGTTGACCTTCCAGACTGTTGTTAATAGTCCTTGAAATAGTAGGACATAGTATATTGTACACATACAGCACATATTGTACATGCAAAGCCATATTTTTTATTTTTACAGTAAATAGTGACTACAGTATTAATATTTTTGTGGTATTAGTAACCCCATAGTTAATTTAGATAAAAAGTCAATAATAAAAGAATCCTTAACATTTGCATGAATTCTAACATTAGAATATATTTGGAATTAAGATGTTTTTTAGTTAAGAGTTAGCATTTTTGATCATAAAGAAAAAAATATGAACTCAAAATATTTAATCTCAACAGGCTTGGTCATCACTTGAGGAAACTGCATCACTTATCAAAGATGCTGGATCAATTGATGGCCCAACTACTGAACGGGAACTTTATGCAGAACTGGCGGTCTTAGTGGGGCAGGTCACAGCTGTGAGCCATAAGGGAGCAGAGTTGTCACTTACTAATCCTCAAGCCGATGTTCTCACACTTGCAGCATACTTTACTCAGTAAGATTGTCACCTTTTGTTTCCTTCTGTGTAGAATAATGGAGAGATTTGTTGCTGTCAACATCAACATCACTGCCATCATCATCATCATCATCATCATCATCATCATCATCATCATCATCATCATCACAGCATCATCATCAGCATCTCATCATCATCACATCATCAGCATCATCATCATCATCATCATCATCATCATCACATCATCATCATCATCATCATCATCATCATCATCATCATCATCATCATCATCATCATCATCATCATCATCATCATCATCATCATCATCATGGCCTCTTCACATGGCCTTTAGTGAAGAAATGATTGGCCTCTATATGTGCTTTACAAATTTTGACAAAATTGATCATGCTGCCATGTTTGTGTTATTATTTTGTACTTTTAACATTATTTTGTGTTCATTTATTTGTAGTTCACATAGATTACACTTACTAGTATAAATTTTACATACATTTGTATGCATATCTGCATTTTTAAATGTATAGGGTAACATTGCTGATATTTGGTCTTTGCAGCCTAAAAAAATAACTGCCTTACAATGTTGGATAAAACTAGGCCCAGGAAATGCTAGAAATGCTTCAAATATATTAAAGTATTATTACTTGACAATATGGAATGTGTCTAAATATAATACGACGAGAGAGAGATCAAATAATATACACATGGAAAATACTGGAGGGCCAGGTCACAAATCTACCAAACTACAACATACTGGAGTGAACGATATGGAAAAAAATGCAGAATAGAACCAGTGAAGAGCAGAGGTGCCATAGGCACAATTAGAGAACACTGTATAAACATCAGAGGTCCACGGTTGTTCAACATCCTCCCAGCGACTATAAGAAATATTGCCGGAACAACCATGGACATCTTTTAAGAGAAAACTAGATAGCTTTCTCCTAGGAGTGCTGGACCAACCGGGCTGTGGTGGGTATGTGGGCCTGTGGGCTGCTCCAAGCAACAGCCTGGTGGACCAAACTCTCACAAGTCAAACCTGGCCTCAGGGAGTAGAACAACTCCTAGAACCCCATCAAGTATGTATAATCTTAAATACAAATTTTATATTTTTGTGTGCATGCGCGTGAGCATGCGTTTTACAGAAATCATAAGAAAAATTAATTTTTTTTGGGTGGCCACCCCTCAGTGGCTCCTCTGATCTTATGCATTGGTACCCCAGTGCCAAATCCAACACATCCAGGCATGTGTGACCATCGCAGTGCCCACTGAGAACAAGGTATTGGAATCCTGTTCCATCTCAATATTCCACCTAGATGAAACTCCACCAAATGAATGAAAGGGGTTCTGGAGCTCAAGCTGTGCCTAGAGGAGAAAATAGTATTTCAATATCCTCAATATTATTTATTGTACAGAATTTGCTACACAAATAGTTTTCTTATGTGCCCAAAACTGGTAACTTCACCTTACATGTGTGTTGAATAGTACTGTGCATCCATGTACAGTAGATATAATATTTGCATATGCATTTATGTTTGTTTATATATTATTTTAACTTGTGTTCATTGATGTTTATTCTGAAGTATGCTTCCCCAGCATTCTTACAAAATTTATTACCACTCTCCAGACTGATAAATAGTGTGTGTGGTGGCATTGAAAACATCGCAGACCAGACATGTGGAGCTATCACAGCAGGAGCCTCGGCTGCTGATGCACAAGTTAATAACACAATCACTAACATTTATTTACAGGTGAGTTGCAATAAGGCATTTAACATTGAATAACCAAACAAGGTTCAAAAGTCAATCAAATTATTAGCTTCATGAATTTCATTGTTTAATATTGTTACAAAAAAATAAGCATTCTGAATAGTCTGTTTTACTTTTTCACTTGGTTACTTAATCTACAGGTTAAGTCTCCTAACCTATACTTGGTTATCCTGAGAAAAGATTTATACTGCTGTATTTCAATACAGTATACAGTGTACTTATATACCTACCTTGAGAACAGTATAGTAATTTTTGTGTATTCTGAATTTGAAAACTTAATTTGTTGTATGATTGGTTCACAGGCAGCAAGTGGGAAACATTACCTGCAGCAAGGTATGCGGCACCTGACATCAGTTCTCCAGTATGCCAACACCAAACAAATGGTTGCACAACTCTAGACAAGGGTCATTGTTGCTGGAATAACCAACTTTGGTGTATTAACCAGCCATTCCTGGTGAAAAGTCATGTTACTATTTTTAATTTACATTGTTTAATGAAAATGGGAATATTGCCTGTGTAACTACCATACTTTGAAAAAATGAATACATACATACAAATTTCAAATATTTATTTAGAGACATGCAGATATTGAATTTTGGGAAACTCTTGGATATGTACAGTATCTATTTGTTAATCATTATTGTATACTTGTACAAAATTTCTGGATAATTTAAAGTTTAATACTGTGGTTAAGGGACAAGACTCCAGAAAGTACTGGAAAGATGAGACACAACGAGCATAGCTCTCGTCCCATAACTACACTGGTAATTGCACTTGGACACACCACTCGGTCAGTGTTTTCCCTCACATACTTTATTCTTACACATACAAAATATATATAGGGGTTATAGAGGGTGTAACTTTCACAAGCCTACAGTAAACAGGAGAATAAAGATGACCAAGTATATAACATAGAAAGAGGGTGCTGTGTAACATAACAAAAACTGAGAAATTTGTCAAATTGGAGTGAAAACTCATCATATCAGTAGCTGGGTGCTGCCTCTTAACTGCTTGTTATTTGCAAGCCTTTACATGTTAAAGGATCCTGGGAAAAGAAACTTCTGCATATGTTTGGTTATCACAAGTGGAATATTGACTAAAGACAATGACCGCTTCAAAATAATTGCTAATCCCTATTTTTTTTTTTAATACAGTAATTTTGTATTTTTTATTTTTTTTTTAATCTCATGCCTGGATAAGTGATAAACAAATGGGATTTTCTTGAAGGAAACAGCTTTAATTACTAATGTTTACTCGGTGAAGTGCTTCTGCAGGTCTAAACTCACATACTCATCTCGCCTGAAGTGTTACACTTGACAAAATATTGTTGTAATAAAGGCGTGTCTTTGGACCGTGTTTCCATCAGTGCTTGCCAACATGTACTCTTTGAGTGTGATATCCATGTTATGTTAAATTATTTTATAAAAGAAATAAGTTTTGTGTTCTAGAGGGAAACAATGATTTTTTATACTTTTGCATTTAATAAAGGATAAAACATTAATGCGAATAGTTTTGACAAAAGAATTGTACACATGAAAGTGAAACGTTGTTTTTCACTTTCAGCTTCCATGACAATTACTTTTCCGACCATAACTTTTCAGAACGATTAAAGTTTCCCCAAGTTATCTTTAATCATTATTAACATAAATTTGTAGTACAGGTAATTGTAAAAATGATAGATAAGCAGCAATTAGTGAATTGCCGTTTGATTAAACAGGCTATTGCCTGCAGCTACTGTACTTTTTACATCGGATAAATTTTATTAAATCAGTGCCTTGATTATTATTCTGCCTCATATATTGAATCACAGTTTCTCAATCTGTCTTGTACATTGAATTAGTACTGTACTATACTATTTTATATAATGAATCAGTATTATCCTATTTTGTACATTGAATCAATATTGTCTTGTAAATTACAGCACAGTACAACGGTACCTTGGTTTTCAAATTGAATCCGCTCCTACAGACGGCTCGTAAACCGAAACAAATTTTCCCATAAGAAATAATGCAAATTGAATTAATCCATTCCACACTCCCCAAAAAATTAACTTCAAAATGCATTTCATACATGAACAAATCCACAAGGGCCATGACGAGGATTCGAACCGACGTCAAAGAGCATCCTAGACGCTGCCTTAATCGACTGAGCTACGACATGGTATAAGAATTGCAACCAGAAATTCTACTGAATTTACTTGGATCCTGCAGCCTCTTCGAAAGAAACCAGGATTTTACACAATTCCCCCATGCACTCGAGCTACACTGTCAATAACTTTGAACTAAACTTAAAAATCCTCTGGGACAATGGGGTAGGGGGAACCTTTGATGAGCTTGTTGGCTTCCTTTTCCTTGTTGAGCTCCTACCACTGTAACCGGCGCTGGGAAACGGCTCTAGCGAGGTTGCGTATTGGCCATACTCGCTTAACCCATGGTCACTTGATGGAGCGCTGCTCTGCTCCTTATTGTCCTAATTGCATTGTCCCTCTTACGGTCGTGCATATCCTTCTTGAATGTCCTGACTTCCGGGACGAGAGTGTGTCTTGCTTTCCGACCGCCCCTCGCGGTCACTTGTCCCTCAATAGAGTTCTTGGTGACTCGGATACTTTTGATATCGTTCGCCTTATGCGTTTTGTTCTCGTATTGGCATCCTTGGTGATATTTAGCGCCCTCTGATTATTCCGCACATTTGATGGTGCTACATAGCCTTCCTGGTTTGGTGCCTTCTTTTGATAATTACTTCCTTGTTGAGGCTACTAGAGAGAGGTAAGTTGGCCCTCAGGTAAGTTCATATAAGTATACTGTACTGCATATGTATAGGAATTAACTCTTGAGAGTTGTATTGTTATATCCATATATAGTAATAAGAGTACTGTATATGAATTAAGTAGCAATCAATAATATTGAATTAATTTAGAACCTGTACTTGAGGTCGATCTCGAGCCCATTGTTGATGTGACGACTTATATTCAATTTTGTAACTAGCTCATCAAGATTGTAACTTGCTTAGCTAAATGATTTGTGGGGTTCAGTCCCTGAGCCCATTATGTGCCTCTGTAACCCTTTCCACTACTGCCCACAAGATGGGCATGGGGTGCATAATAAATGAACTAAACTAAAAAAACTATGAATTAAGGAAAATGCAGAGGCCTATTGGCCAATGAAACAGTTTACTGAGAGAAACAGAAATGGTTGGGCACATTTCCTGTTTTCTCTCACTTCATGCCTCTGTCCACTTCGCAGTAAATAGGTACCCCAGGAGTCTGCTTGCTGTGTGGGGTTGCATCCTGGGAAGGGTGAGTAATTCAACCTGGGGGAGGGGAGGACTTCGATATAGGCCTAACATGAAGATAGACAGACCACAAGACAACCTGGATAAATTGGAGGACTGGTCTAGAAAATGGCTACTAAAGTTTAACTCGGTTAAGTGTAAGGTAGTTTCATTACTTACTTACTATGGTGGAATTACTGACCCCGCCCAGGATGTAACCCTACAAGCCGACTAACGTCTGGGTACATCTTTACTGCTAGGTGAACAGGCCGATTAAGTGACAGGAAACGCATTAAGCAATTTCTATGCCGTCCTGGATTCGAACCAGGAATTCTCGATTGTGCGTCGAGAACGAACCGACTGTACTGCCGGGGCCCTCGTAATGATAGAGCCCAATAGGCTCGGGAATCTGTACACCAGTTGGTTAACAGTTGAGAGGCGGGACCAAAGAGCCGAAGCTCAACCCCCCCACCCGCAAGCACAACTAGGTGAGTACAACATGTATATTTATAAACTGGCTGCCTGTCCGCTGACATAATGAATGAATTAATATTTTTTATTTTTCTGTATTTTGGCTAACATTTACAATAATGTCCCCGTGGCGCAGTGGTAAAACACTCGCCCGGCGCATCGCGAGCGCTTTGGCCTGGGTTCGTATCCTGGCCGGGGAGGATTGACTGGGCACCAATCCAGTGTTGCCAGATTGGGCTACAAGTAGCGAATTAGGCTACTTTTGAGTGCCCTGCGCTCCCAATTTTTTAAATTTCGCTACTTGCTACTTTTTGGGTTAATTTAAAAGCAAGATGGGCTAATTTGGGCTAATGTTAAGAAACTCAATGATGATTATTTATGGTCAGATGCAACACAAACAAGCACCCCGCGATAGTAGCCACAGACTGACGATTTAAATGCGAGCACAGCACGCAGTATATTCTTTCACGACCAAAGATCACATTCACTCCAAAAAAATCTTCCACTTACGGGCTATTCATGCCCGTGCCACCTCTTAGGTGGCTTAATCTTCATCAATCAATGACAAATAAGCGGTTACAGCCCCGCTCCTGTGCCAAGTCCACTACGGGCTCTCAATAGCTCGTGTTGCTTGGGACTTTTTGTTCAGTGTAGCTGAATCTAAAACAGCAGCAACAACACACACTAGGTTATGGGCTGTTTATGGGGAACATATATATATCTGGGTACCTTTCCAGATATTCTAAAGAAAGCGAGAGTAACCCCTGTCCACAAATGTGGTGATCTCACAGATGTTAACAACTACAGACCTATATCAATCCTGCCTAATTTATCAAAAATTTTTGAAAAAATAATCTACAAGCAGCTTTACTGTTATCTAGCCAAACACAATATACTTAGCTCTTGTCAATATGGCTTCAGACCCAAAAAAAGCACTAACGATGCACTTATTAGTATAATTACCTTGATTCATGCATCTCTTGATAAAAACGAGTTCCCTGATGGGTTATTTGTGGACCTGCGTAAGGCTTTTGACACTGTCAACCACCAAACCTTCTTCTTAAATTACATCATTATGGAGTCAGAGGTCACTCCCTGCAATACCTCAAATCTTACCTTACTGACAAGCTCCAGTATGTTTCTGTGAATAATTCAATTTCTCCCACCCTACCCATCAACATTGGTGTTCCTCAGGGCAGCATACTTGGCCCTCTCCTCTTTCTCATCTTCATTAATGACCTTCCAAATGCCTCCCAACACCTCAAACCAATTCTATTTGCTGACGACACAACCTTCATTTACTCCAGTCCTCACCCCCTTGCTCTAAATGCCACAGTAAATACTGAGCTAAATAAAGTCCATCTTTGGCTAACTGCCAACAAACTCACCCTTAACATTGACAAAACTTTCTATATGCTGTTTGGCAATAAATCCTCTAATCAAATAAATCTCAAAATAACAATACCCAAATTTGTAACAAACTAGATGGAAAATTCCTTGGCGTTCTCATTGATCACAAGCTGAATTTCCAGGGACACATTCTAAATATATCAAAAAAGTTTCAAAAACTGTTGGCATTCTTTCTAAGATCAGATATTATGTACCCCGACCTGCCCGGGTGACTCTCTATTACTCCCTCATCTCTCCATACCTCAACTATGGTATTTGTGCTTGGGGTTCTACTAGCCAAAATTTACGTCCTCTAATTACTCAACACAAGCTGCTATTAGGACAATATCCAACTCTGGCCCCAGACATCACTTAATTGGTACCCCTACTCAAATCTCTAAATATGTTAGATATTAAGTCACTGCACATTCTCTCATGTGTATTATACATATATAAATGCTGAATTGTAATGCCAATCCTGACCTCATAAGCTTCATTGAAGGTTGTAACAGAACCCATGAGTACCANATGTATAAAATTCATCAAACTGCTGTGGCGTTGCATCCTAGGGAGGGTCAGTAGTTTGACCTTGGGGTGACCTTAATACAAGGCAAAACACGGGGAGGAGAGTGATGGCAGCAACTCCCTCCACTCCCAACATATCATTTGTCTTGAGAAAAAAAATCACTTCAGTATCAAGTGCGACATAAAAGTTTGCGATATCTATGGCATTGTTTACTCCCGGAAAACCTGACACAGTGAACTACAGATGATAATTATACTATTATTATTTTTAGAGTTATATTATTTATTTTGTTGTTCGATTGTATTCAGTATCAGAAATTATTTACAAAGGTGGGTACAGGAGTAGGTCTCCATCTCTGTACACTTTGCAAAGACTTGTACATTCTATGGTATGGCGCCAGCTCCATAATCTAAAATAAGCCTCATAAAGGCATGATAAAACTGAAGAATTACATTAGATATCTTATTTCTAAAACCGTATTACAAATCTTGGTATCCTATTTGTCTTATTTTCAACATTTACATGGATTTATTTGGTTAAGATTACTTAATTATGACACTTAAACCTTTTGGCATTTAGGTTTTGGCCATTTTAGGGTTGTCCAGCTGATATGTGGTCCCTCACTCATCACTTGCTAGGTTTCGACCCTACATTTGTCAGCAATAAACGCCGTCTTTCAATATTTCGCCCATTTCGAAAGCCTAAGTCGTCTCACAGCGATTCGATTTTGTCTTTGAATTTACTAACAGCCTTATTTTGGCATCGTCGACAAATTTGGTAATGTGCTGGTTAATCATGTGATTAAATCGTTTAAATATATGGTAAGCAACACGCAGAGTGCTGGGGCAATGCACTTACTCAAACTTTAAATTCGTTTATGCTTACCCATTGTTTCCTTTAAAAGAATCATACCCTGAACCATGTTAAGATAAGCCACTCATTATACCTTGTTCTTCTACTTTTCAATTAGTTATTTAATGAAGAATAACTTCAAAGGCTTTGTAATGTCAAAATGTATTATGTTGCAATCTTTTCTCTATCGACTACTTCATATATGATGGGAAAGAATAATAGTAGTTTTTTAAACTGAACCCGGCAGTGCCTGGGTTTGTCTCTCCCTCTGTCTCGATCTCAGAAATAGTAATACTCTAACCTAAACTAATTCCCGTTCATTGTTTGAAATATAGCATGAGAAATATGCTGGTAAACAATGGTCTTCAGCATCAAAACTGTGCTGTAAACACTACCTAACTTATTTCAGACGTCATGAAAATCGTAGAGGGTTTGATCTAGATTCCGATATTTCTTTAAGCATTACACTTAGGCCGACCCGACTGGCCTATGGTACTCCAACCCATCCTCCTGTTTAGATAGTTGCTGTTGTGACGGTCGTTAATAGTCACGAATTCATACGTTATTAGTCCAACTCAATAGTTCAGATTTCTACTTTCTAATTTCGTTGTACGTCGGTATATATACTATGCTCCTCATTGTTACTATAAGTACTGTACTACCAAAACAGGTGGATGGGCTGAATGCTCACATGCCCACCATGTGCGAAAGTTGGGTGAGGCTAGCCTCGAGTGTCTGGCTTCTGAATTTTGACACACATTAGTTTTATATAAAAAATTTCAAGATATATATTATTTGAATTCATACATCTGTTTAAAATTGGCATCACATTCACAACCTTCCATGAGTCCGGCAGTTTGTTTGACTAATGATTTTAACAATATGCAAAAGGGCTCACTAAGCTCTCCTATACATTCTCAAACATTTTGATTGGTCCTAGTGACTTGTTGGGGTTTACTTTTTCTATTATTTAATAATTTCCTCTCTGATAACCTCTAAGCAAGTCAGCTTGTCCTCTTCACCACCTCCATAGACTGGAATTTAGCTGCAAGTATAATATAGTTCTTTAATAAATACAGAGAAAGTACTTTTTTAGACTACCACCAAGTCCATTGTCACTATCAGCTGCCTGACCCATCTCAATGTTCAATGGCCCAGTTTTCTCCCTAATCTTTGTTTGATATATCTGAAAAAATTAGTACTGTACTGTATTTGTCTTTGCTGCTATACGAACACCATAATTTATTTTGGCTCTTCTTAATTCTTTTCAAGATTTTGTTAGTTTGGTCACTTGTTTTAGATAAACTTCCCCGTTCATAATATTTATATATAATTTTATCACTAACATCACCATCGTAATTCATTTTGTTGGGAGTTGGGGGGGGGCATGTTGGGCTTATATCGCGGACACCCCCCCCCCCAGGTCGAAATACTGTCCCTTTCCTATGATACCACCCAACAAGTTAACTCCTGGGTAACTAGGTGAACAGGTGCATTAGGTAATAGGAACGTGCCTACCCATTTCCGCCCCCTCTGGGATTCGAACTCCGAGTTCCCGATTGAGGGGAGAACGAACCCGATTGTACTACGGGTCCCCACATCCCATGCTAATTACTAACGCCATATTTATCATTATATTTAGTAAGTTTTAAAAATACTAAATTAGATGACAAAAATAAGGAAAAACAAGGTGTGAGGAGTGGAAGGTTCCCAGGCGTGTGGGAGGGCGCCATGTGTGGGAGGTGGGTGGTGACGTCCATCACTGGGAGGCGGGCGAGAGTGGTCACCCACTTAAATGACTGCTCATCACCTACCTGTGGGTGGGGGGAGGATGATGGGGCACTATAATTAATGTAGCGGGCCACGATAGTGATCCATCCCCTTCACCCATGTGTGGGACACCAGTTGACGGCGGGCATTATTGCTTCGACGACCCAGGGAACAGTTGAGTGTATCTTTGAGGTCAGTCGTAGGGGAAAAAGATAGGAAATAGGCTAAAAGTGTTATCCCTTGATTATATGGTGCCGGGATCTCCTCCTATAGAGATGAATCATGTGGTCCTTCTGTGCACCAAGGCGTATATGATATATGTATATTACACAAAGGCCGCATGAACGCGGGAGTCATTAATCACTAAGAACTCTCTTGCCTGGAACTCCGTCGACCAGGATCACTCCCTAACATACAGGTACTAGAACCACTACACCAATATTTCGTAATAATCAATACATCTTGAGAACGATGAATATTACAAGTCAACTATGCCTGGGTCGACCATAAAACATTGCACCAATCTAGTGCTCGGAGCCCCCTAAAACGCAAATCATGCTGACAGAAAATGAGTCTCGAATGTCAATATCAGAATTTTGTAGTATACTACAAAATTCTGATATTGACATTCGAGACTCATTTTCTGTCAGCATGATTTGCGTTTTAGGGGGCTCCGAGCACTAGATTGGTGCAATGTTTTATGGTCGACCCAGGCATAGTTGACTTGTAATATTCATCGTTCTCAAGATGTATTGATTATTACGAAATATTGGTGTAGTGGTTCTAGTACCTGTATGTTAGGGAGTGATCCTGGTCGACGGAGTTCCAGGCAAGAGAGTTCTTAGTGATTAATGACTCCCGCGTTCATGCGGCCTTTGTGTAATATACATATATCATATACGCCTTGGTGCACAGAAGGACCACATGATTCATCTCTATAGGAGGAGATCCCGGCACCATATAATCAAGGGATAACACTTTTAGCCTATTTCCTATCTTTTCCCCTACGACTGACCTCAAAGATACACTCAACTGTTCCCTGGGTCGTCGAAGCAATAATGCCCGCCGTCAAACTGGTGTCCCACACATGGGTGAAGGGGATGGATCACTATCGTGGCCCGCTACATTAATTATAGTGCCCCATCATCCTCCCCCCACCCACAGGTAGGTGTGATGAGCAGTCATTTAAGTGGGTGACCACTCTCGCCCGCCTCCCAGTGATGGACGTCACCACCCACCTCCCACACATGGCGCCCTCCCACACGCCTGGGAACCTTCCACTCCTCACACCTTGTTTTTCCTTATTTTTGTCATCTAATTTAGTATTTTTAAAACTTACTAAATAATAATGATAAATATGGCGTTAGTAATTAGCATGGGATGTGGGGACCCGGTAGTACAATCGGGTTCGTTCTCCCCTCAATCGGGAACTCGGAGTTCGAATCCCAGAGGGGGCGGAAATGGGTAGGCACGTTCCTATTACCTAATGCACCTGTTCACCTAGTTACCCAGGAGTTAACTTGTTGGGTGGTATCATAGGAAAGGGACAGTATTTCGACCTGGGGGGGGGGGGTGTCCGCGATATAAGCCCAACATGCCCCCCCCCCAACTCCCAACAAAATGAATTACGATGGTGATGTTAGTGATAAAAATTATATATAAATATTATGAACGGGGAAGTTTATCTAAAACAAGTGACCAAACTAACAAAATCTTGAAAAAGAATTAAGAAGAGCCAAAATAAATTATGGTGTTCGTATAGCAGCAAAGACAAATACAGTACAGTACTAATTTTTTCAGATATATCAAACAAAGATTAGGGAGAAAACTGGGCCATTGAACATTGAGATGGGTCAGGCAGCTGATAGTGACAATGGACTTGGTGGTAGTCTAAAAAAGTACTTTCTCTGTATTTATTAAAGAACTATATTATACTTGCAGCTAAATTCCAGTCTATGGAGGTGGTGAAGAGGACAAGCTGACTTGCTTAGAGGTTATCAGAGAGGAAATTATTAAATAATAGAAAAAGTAAACCCCAACAAGTCACTAGGACCAATCAAAATGTTTGAGAATGTATAGGAGAGCTTAGTGAGCCCTTTTGCATATTGTTAAAATCATTAGTCAAACAAACTGCCGGACTCATGGAAGGTTGTGAATGTGATGCCAATTTTAAACAGATGTATGAATTCAAATAATATATATCTTGAAATTTTTTATATAAAAACTAATGTGTGTCAAAATTCAGAAGCCAGACACTCGAGGCTAGCCTCACCCAACTTTCGCACATGGTGGGCATGTGAGCATTCAGCCCATCCACCTGTTTTGGTAGTACAGTACTTATAGTAACAATGAGGAGCATAGTATATATACCGACGTACAACGAAATTAGAAAGTAGAAATCTGAACTATTGAGTTGGACTAATAACGTATGAATTCGTGACTATTAACGACCGTCACAACAGCAACTATCTAAACAGGAGGATGGGTTGGAGTACCATAGGCCAGTCGGGGTCGGCCTAAGTGTAATGCTTAAAGAAATATCGGAATCTAGATCAAACCCTCTACGATTTTCATGACGTCTGAAATAAGTTAGGTAGTGTTTACAGCACAGTTTTGATGCTGAAGACCATTGTTTACCAGCATATTTCTCATGCTATATTTCAAAACAATGAACGGGAATTAGTTTAGGTTAGAGTATTACTATTTCTGAGATCGAGACAGAGGGAGAGACAAACCCAGGCACTGCCGGGTTCAGTTTAAAAAACTACTATTATTCTTTCCCATCATATATGAAGTAGTCGATAGAGAAAAAGATTGCAACATAATACATTTTGACATTACAAAGCCTTTGAAGTTATTCTTCATTAAATAACTAATTGAAAAGTAGAAGAACAAGGTATAATGAGTGGCTTATCTTAACATGGTTCAGGGTATGATTCTTTTA
>WNGS01000690.1:6539783-6552283 GCA_020271785.1 Procambarus virginalis | reverse complement strand
ATATAATTAATCTATACAGTATATAATTAATCTATAGAGAATATAATTAATTTATATTTACTTTTTGTAATCTTCCAAGGTCTTGGACCCGTGGAACGAGCTATGTCCTCCAGAGCCTGGTAACAACTGCGCCTATGATCGCTTCGTCGCCCTCAAGGACACAAACCCTAGTTTGATTACCCTGCTGGCTGTTGGCGGCTGGAATGAGGGCTCCTCAGACTTCTCTGAGGTAAGTCACAACTCTGGAGAATCAAGACTAGGGATGGAGGGTGGAGGAGGAGGCTACATTTCGTTACGGAACTCTAGGATTGGATTTTACGGGCTATTCATGCCCGTGCCAGCTCACGGGTGGCTTAATCTTCATCAATCTGGGATTGGATATAAAATTCCACATCACATTTTGGGCTTGGACTAATCTTCATGAGATTATTTCATGGTAAATCAGGGATGAGGTTAAATTGTAACTTAAGAGTAGAGTAAGTCCATGGTAGATTTGAGATATTGCAGCTGAATGGTAGATTAGGGAGCGGGCAGCTCAGTGGTAGATTATGGATAGGGCAGCTCGTGACAGGTTAGGGATAGGGCACCTCAGTAGTACGTTAGGGGCTAAAACATCACTATGGTACATACTCGAGTATTCTCTCATAAAAGGTAAACATTTGTTTACCTAATAACACAATGTTAAACTATGTAGTTCCCGTAAAGAGCCTAGTTCAAGTGCAAAGTTAAACTAGGTATGTAGTTCGTGTAAAGTTACTAGCATAACGTGTTAAACTAGTTACACGTTAAACTAGTTCGTCACAAACATCAATAAAAATTAAACTATCTAGGTCTCGTAAAAACATAGTTAGCTGTATGTTAAACTTGCTAATATTGTTAATAACATTAGTGAATGATGTGTTTAGTGTAGTGGTGCATCCATTTATTGCTCCTACAATGATTGATTGATTGATAAAGATTAAGCCACCCAAAAGGTGGCACGGGCATGAATAGCCCGTAAGTGGTGGCCTTTTTGAGCCATTACCAGTATCAATAGATGATACTGGAGATCTGTGGAGGTGCGACTGCACCCTGCGTGATGGGAGATGTCTCCCGTGAAGCTCCTACAGTGATACCAGTTAATTAAAGTAGTGTACCTTACCTGAATGCTCCGTCCTTCCTGTAGATGGCCAGGGACCCGGCCAAGAGGAGGACCTTCATCGACAGCTCCGTCAGTCTCGTCCTTGAGCACAACTTCGACGGCCTCGACGTCGACTGGGAATACCCGACCTCCCGAGGTGGTGCTCCGGATGACAAGGTGTGTATACCCAGGGGCAAGGGTAGACCAAGTAGACTACTGTGGGGTATACCCAGTAGACTCCAACAAACAAGGTGGACGGCACACTAACTAGAGAAGAGACACATGGCATTAGATATACCACCAAGCATAACTCCAGAGAGACTGATAAATAGCATAACGTCAGCTGCATACACTAAACGAGACATTCAGATCATTGTACACCACGTATGTGAGTCATCAGGCTAATACTCCACCCTCGTCCTACCTCAGGAGAACTTTGTGACGCTGTTAACGGAGTTCCGAAACGTGTTCAGCCAGTTCACACCACCGCTGCTGCTGTCCGCTGCGATGTCGCCCGGCAAGCCCACCATCGACGCCTCCTACGACGTGCCAGCCCTAGCCCAGGCCTTGGACTTCGTGAACGTGATGGGCTACGACTACCACGGCGCTTGGGACAACTTCACCCACCACAACGCCCCTATTTGTGGCTACTACCTCGACTGGGGCGAGTATATCGACTTCAATGTGGTAAGTACTCACCTAGTTGTGCTTGCGGGGGCTGAGCTCTGGCTTTTTGGTCCCGCCTCTCAACCGTTAATGAACAGGTGTACAGGTTCCTGAGCCTATTGGGCTCTATCATATCTACACTTGTGTGTATGTGTGTGTGTGTGTGTGTGTGTGTGTGTGGCGGAGACGGAAGGATGGTAGTATGTGAAGACAGCTCCGCCTTACCTTCACCTTCTCCGCTTTGGAAGATGGCAGCACCATCCTACCATCTTCACTGTGGAAGATGGCAGCACCATCCTACCATCTTCACTGTGGAAGATGGTAGCCCCATCCTACCATCTTCACTGTGGAAGATGGTAGCCCCATCCTACCATCTTCACTGTGGAAGATGGTAGCCCCATCCTACCATCTTCACTGTGGAAGATGGTAGCCCCATCCTACCATCTTCACTGTGGAAGATGGTAGCACCATCCTACCATCTTCACTGTGGAAGATGGTAGCCCCATCCTACCATCTTCACTGTGGAAGATGGCAGCACCATCCTACCATTTTCACTGTGGAAGATGGTAGCCCCATCCTACCATCTTCACTGTGGAAGATGGTAGCCCCATCCTACCATCTTCACTGTGGAAGATGGTAGCACCATCCTACCATCTTCACTGTGGATGATGGCAGCACCATCCTACCATCTTCACTGTGGAAGATGGTAGCCCCATCCTACCATCTTCACTGTGGAAGGTGGTAGCACCATCCTACCATCTTCACTGTGGATGATGGCAGCACCATCCTACCATATTCACTGTGGAAGATGGTAGTCAGTTGAAGACAGCTCCAGCTACCCTCAACTGTCTGAAATCTTCCAAACTTTACGGGCTATTCATGCCCGTGCCACCTTTTGGGTGGCTTAATCTTCATCAATCAATCTTCCAAACTCCTGTTGGAAATATTCTGGAATCAAATGTTTGAGTTAGGATATCTACATATTAAATCAGGGATAGGACAGTTCCATTAAAATGAAAATAATAATAATAATAAATTAGGGCTTGAGTAATTCAGTGATAGATTATGGCTTGCACAACTCTATGGTTAATTATGGCTTGCGGATTACAGAGGCAGAAACGTGTATGTATTCCTCTTGGCAGGAATTTACTGTGGACTACTACCTGTCACTGGGCCTTCCTCGGGAGAAGATGGTGCTGGGGATCCCCGCTTACGGCAGGTGCTGGACTCTGGATGACATCAGTCAACACGGTATGCTGGCTCCAGCTCACAAACCCGGCAAAGCTGGACCTTACGTTCGTGTCCCTGGCAGCTTGGGAGCTAACGAAGTAAGTGTGTGTTGATCTAACTGGTTACAGCTGCAGGTATATGAGTATCAGTAGCGATGACAATCTCTTCGGGCATCTTAATGACATAGAAACCTGTACTATACCTCACACGTTTCTGCTGCCAGTGACGACATCCTCGTGCTCCCTACAACACATTTATACTGTGAGAAGGCCACTGTTGCTGACAGGAATGAGTTTAACTGACTGCTGATAGGAGAATTTTATAATATTCCAGTTCCAATAAACGCAATTGTATTAATGAATTATGGTGGCTGTTATTTGAGTCGGATTATCGAAAAGTATATGAAAGGCATGAGATAATGTCTCACCTCCTCTGGTAGATCTGTGAGCGTCTGTCGGAGGACCAGCGAGGAGACTGTACAGTGGTGCACGACCCGGCGCTCCACGAGCCCTACTTCTACTGCATTAGCGACAGGATCTGGTGCGGCTACGACGACGCCGACTCCGCCTACCTCAAGGTCTCGTCCAGATAAACGCTCACTTCTACACAATGAAATCTCAGTAACGTGACGTATCTATGAGACAATCTTTGGAGCAGAGCGGCGGGTTTGATCCTGCCGTCCTGCAGCAAAGATTGCTCTCAGTCACGTCTAAGTTGGCTGACTCACATCATATAATCATGTAAAATATACCTTTTGGTTGACGGTGATTCCTTGTTGAGTGTGGTGTCGCCTGCCAGTGATACAAAGATGGTTATATTGTACTAAATATATATTTTCAGCATAATTAATGGGTCAATTTGTTGTTGATACATACCAAATTTTTGTATGAGAGACGAATGGAATCTATAAGATGCTGAGCATAATATTAACTTGTAAAAAGATATTTTCCAGTTTTCTCTACATTTGCATTGTAAATGTTGTGACGTACAGTAAGAGTTCACGTGAGAACTGTTGCTTCACGTGACAGTTCTCTGTTTAGTGAGAGTGGCTTCCTGCCCCACTCTACCATTGACTTTTAGAACTAGCTCATTGCCTGTGCCTTATACATGTCTCCATACCTGTCCCCTGCCTGTACCTTATACATGTCTCCATACCTGTCCCCTGCCTGTGCCTTATACATGTCTCCATACCTGTCCCCGCCACAAGGCTGACCTGGACCATTACACACAGGCTCGCCTGGCCAAGAACAAGGGTCTGGCTGGGGTGATGGTGTGGACCATCGACACCGATGACTTCCACAGCTTCTGCTACAACGAGCCCTTCCACCTCATCAAGGCTATGAAGAGGGCGCTCAGCAAGCCGGCTGGCGGAGACGAGTTGGTCAGTACTGAAACTTGCAGCCTTTGGCTCACTAGTTGAGTAAATAAGTCTAGACCCGAATTCTGAGAAAGCTCTTGGCACACTTGTTGCAGGGGCCAAGGGTCTCGGGTGTTAAGGGGATGGGGGGGAGGGCATGTGGACCTACGGTTCAGGGGCCAGATTCACGAAGCAGTTACGCACGTTCTTACGAACGTGTACATCTTTCCTCAATATTTGACGGCTTTGGTTACATTTATTAAACAGTTTACAACCATGAAAACTTCCAATCAACTGTTGTTATTGTTATAAACAGCCTCCTGGTGCTTCGGAAGTCATTAACTGTTTAATAATTGTAAAGAAAGCCGCCAAAGATTGAGAAAAGATGTACAGGTTCGTAAGTGCTTGCGTAACTGCTTCGTGAATATCGCCCCAGTTGGGATTTAACTACTTGGGATTTAACTACTTCGCTATGTTTATACACGTGTCTAACCAACACTGAAGGAATTATAGTTTCGGTTAGGGTAGATGCACATGAGTAGTTCCACATTAACTGTCTACCTTTTTTCAGAAATATACTGTTTCTCATTTGGAAGATGTGCTGGAAAGAGGGAGGGGGGGGGGGCTGGCCTGAAGAAATCGAGGTTCTCTCTCTACTTGGCATTGAGCTGTGGCAAGGCTTCTCTTGATAAAATCATTAACTTCATTGTCTTGCATGGTAACCCATGGATCTTCCACAGTGCAGACTGCTCAAGACGTATTGGTAGCTTTTTCCCTTGTTGCAAATACACTTTTACTCGATGTGAATTGGGGCACCAAGGCGGAAGGCGCTGGATGTAGACCAAGCCTGTTCCAGACACTGGTATTGCTTAAAGATAGTCCCGCTGCACGGTGGGTAGCACAACTGCAGTTTTTTTATGAATGTTGAAGATTAAACCACACCAGAAGATGAGACGACGACGTTTCGGTCCGTCCTGGACCATTATTTATTTATTATATATATACAAGAAGGTACATTGGGATTGTGAGGATACATAGCATAGTAATTACATTCTTGTAAAGCCACTAGTACTCGCAGCGTTTCGGGCAGGTCCTTAATCTAAGAAACTTATAAGTAGGTAAATACTTGCAAAATTTATACAAATTACCAAGACAATCAACTTGATAATGGTTTAGGACGGACCGAAACGTCGTCGTCGTCTCCTCATCTTCTAGTGTGTGGGTCTTCATATCTTCATCTACGTTATTGTGACGCATCGTCTGTTTGTGAATGTTGCCACTAGAGGTTGCTAGTACACCCAGACTCATCCTGTGAGCGCTAGGATTACTGGGGCACAAGAGAGCTTAATGGAACCTCAGTGGGTATTTTATATCAATTACAACTAGCCTACACGCTTTATTATTACAATAACAGCTAGCATAACCCTTCTTGCACTGCAGCTACTGTGTGTTTACAACATATTATTCTACATGCGAGGTTAGGTATTTTTGTTTATTTCTAAAATGAATTCCAATATTAGATATTAAAGGATAGTAGAATAGTTATTGGTGTGTTTTTGTCGACACAGCCTCATGACACATCAAAAATGCGTAATTTTTTCTACTAGGAGCTATGGATACTTTGCAAAAATTTCCAATATTTTTTTTCATTTATAATAAGATTTCCATTTCATGCAACGTAAGTTTACATTATATTCGAAATGGCTCAATTTATATATAGTATAAAGCAATGATTGGTGTGTGTCACTGTCTTGGTACACACACTTTATGTACTCTAGAGCCCCTACATGCCAAACTGAGATACTTACCTGAATTTACCTGATGGCCCCACTATCTCTAGTGGCCTCGATAAGAACAGGAAAGCGGCAGCTTGTCATTTGAACCCCCCCCCCCACCTCCATTCTTTCTGAGGATATTTTCCAGTTGAAATTTGAATTAAACTGATGTCTTAGGAAACATAATCGAGTCGTATTCGAGCTGTGAGCTGTTGACTTTAGCTACGCTTTGGGCAGGATAGGCCTCGGCTATTTTCTCCGCCGTGGGGCTGTCCAAGCTGGACTGTTTTTGTTTTTTGTCTGGCCTGGCTTGAGAGGCTGGGCGACCATCCAGGGGGTTGGAACAGTGAAGGCAGGGCTTGTGTTTATATCTCTATCCATTTATTCTTTTACAGGAATGTGCCGCCGTAACTTCTACTTGGGAACTAACCACATCTACTGAGGGATTTATCACCACAACTACTGAGCCACCTACCACAACTGCCACCACCACTACTACTGAGCCACCTACCACCACCACTACTGAGCCACCTACCACCACCACTACTGAGCCACCTACCACAACTACCACCACCACTACTACTGAGCCACCTACCACCACCACTACCACTACTGAGCCACCTACCACCACCACTACCACTACTGAGCCGCCTACCACCACCACTACCACTACTGAGCCACCTACCACCACCACTACCACTACTGAGCCACCTACCACCACCACTACCACTACTGAGCCGCCTACCACTACAACCACTGATGGTGGCTCAACCACTACTCGTCGTCCGGTAATTAAGCCCAACTGCACCGGTTTAAGTGATGGAACCACGTTTTCTCACCCTGACTGCAATAAGGTTTGTTCACCCTTTATTGTGTGTGTGTGTGTGTGTGTGTGTGTATGATACAATTTTTCTGAAAAAGCTGTATAACAAATAGCTCTGCGCTTGCGACTGAACCCAAAGTCCAGCTCATTGGGAACCGCGTATCTATGCTACACAGTTCTGGGAGTGCAGGAATGGGAACCCCCTGGTGATGCTGTGTGCTGGGGGAACGGTATGGGACGAGTCCCTCCACTCCTGTAACTGGATGGAGAACGTGGACACCTCCGGCTGTAACTTGTGGACCTGCCAAGTCGACAATGTCTATTACCCCGCTGAAGACTGCGATAAGGTGACAACAATTCTTGTATTCGTGCGATAATACAGTTAATATTTCCAAACTATCTTAATTGTTTTATTTGTTAATTGTGTTTAGTAAATTCTATACTTTATCATCGGTCTTTTAAGTAGTTTTGAAAATGTAAAATTTATTACTTTTTTGGTTTTATGTAGATTTAAGTTATGTTTAGGGTCTGTAATTGAGGTAAAAATTAAATTAATCTTTATTTGATCAATTTGTATTGGCCAGCAAATTCAGAAAGTTTACTTCACTTACAAATTTGAACGGTTAAGATAGGCTAGCTGCTTTGATCTTCAGTTTAGATTTTAATCTTTCGTATGATGTTTACTTAGAGGATGCATGTGTACATTGACAGTATGAGGTCCACATAATTGTGTACATTGACAGTATCAGGTCCACACACGTGATACAAATTTACGAAGGCACACATAACAACTGAATTGTATTGGCAGTACTACTGGTGCTACCAAGGATCGCCCCATCTGGAGCAGTGTGCCGCTGGTCTCTTCTGGGACCAGAACATCCTTCAGTGTGACACTGCCGCTGATGTTGACACCACTGCCTGCAACCTCTAGCCGCTCCTCATCTCCGCCACCATCTCCACATCCATCAACATCACTAATTGTTTCACCAGCGGGGAATGAGAGGATATCGTATTTGTCGATGTGTGTTAAGTTATTAACTTTAATAAAGTAATTAAGAAAATAAACTAGGACCATAAATGCGAGGAGTTCGAGACTGGCACGGTTACTGGAGCCTCATGTAAGGTAGTATAAACTCTTCAAATGGAGCTTCACAAAAGGGAGTTAACTCTTCAAGTGGATTGGAATACCACTTGAAGGGATGCGCAAGGATCCAAGACGGTATTGAGATGCATGTTTTAAAAGAATTATAGTTGATGATAGTGTAAAAAAAATATATATATATATTGTTAAGCCTTACAGAGCGTTTCTTTACCTTATAATCGTAGGAACAGATTTTATCCCTTCCTAAGAACAGAGGAGTGTCATATCTTCCTGTCCTCTTCATGAGGAGGACAGGAGTTGTCGGGCACGTTTTTTTTTTCACTCGAGGCGTCTATTCACCTAGTAAAGTAGGTACTGGAGTTACACAACTGTTGTGGATTACACTCTGTGAAAGGTTAGTAATTGGATATTACAGGAACAACCGTGGACATCTTCAAGAGGAAACTAGATTGTTTCCTTCAAGGAGTGCCGGACCAGCCGGGCTGTGGTGGGTATGTGGGCCTGCGGGCCGCTCTAAGCAACAGCCTGGTGGACCAAACTCTCACAAATCAAGTCTGGCCTCGGGCCAGGCTTGGGGAGTAGGAGAACTCCCAGAACCCGTATATGTACTGAACGGGGTGAGAATAGCTTGAGCTACCTCATCCCTTTGTGTGTATTTTACATCAATAAACTTATTTCAATTTCAATTTCCCAGAACCCCATCAACCAGGTCAACTAGGTATCATCCAGGCCGAAGAGGACGGGGACCTCGACGATAAGCCTAAGTGCAGATTTCCTGTCTGTAAAATATGTACAAGCTGCCTGTCCCCGATAAAATTAATTATTATGAGAATATTGTTTACCACGACAGCTACAAGAAGCGTTTCACCCTTGATATTATAATTTTTTTACTCTGTTGATTTACTCCGTGTTCGCAAGAGAGGACTGTAATGCTTGGGATTCTTACAGAGGACCTGCAATTGCTCCTTGCACTTGTAATAGCCCACCTTGAGTTACCCAAATAACTAAGAAGAGGACACCGATACACCAGTGACCAAGATAATGGCACAAAGTAACGAACTCTTCCACTAGGATATCGTGATCACGTGTTAAGGGTCGTTGTCCTCCCAACACAAGTTCGCTAGAGGGCTAAGAGGGTCATACACCAATATTTGTAGTTGGTGTAAGGCTGTGTAGCAGCCCTACCCTCGAGATTGTGTCAGGAATTGTAAGTGGATAAAGAAGTATAACAAGTCATAGGGAGCCGGTGGCTGAACAGACAGAACACTGGACGTGTGATCCTGTGGTCCCAGGTTCGATCCCGGGCGCCGGCGAGAAACAATGGGCAAAGTTTCTTTCACCTTGATGCCCCTGTTACCTAGCAGTAAATAGGTATCTGGGAGTTAGTCAGCTGTCACGGGCTGCTTCCTAGGGGTGGAGGCCTGGTTGAGGACCGGGCCGCGGGGACACTAAGTACCGAAATCATCTCAAGATAACCTCAAATATGTGAGAGTAGTATGGTGAAAAGGGTTTAATTGAAAACGTGTGTAACTTGCTGTTGGTTTAGCAGCAATTTATTAATAAAGTAGCACTGTTACTTTACACACTAGCACACACAGTACCACTGGTTCTTTACGTTAACAAAATAATAAAATAAATAAATAAATAAATGTTTATTTAGGTAAGGTACATACATACAAGAGATTTTACAAAGATTTATGGATTTATAGATAGGGCTAGTACATACAATGCCTAAAGCCACTATTACGCAAAGCGTTTCGGGCAGGAAAAACATTAATGACTAAAGCTTAATACTAATTACTAATAACAGAGAATATCACGGCCACAAAACTAAGCAAACAGGGAATATCAAACAGTTTGATATTTGCAAGTTTGCAAACAGCAAACTTGCCACCTGTCCCTTTTAAGGCCAACAGAGTGAATTAAGTGAATGCACTCGCGATAAGCTGTCTATAGTACTGGCAACCACACGAAGGAATTCGATTAGTATACAACGGTCTACTAGCACTTGTCAATCGAAACACAAGCACTGCCCAGCGATAATAATATTATAACACAGAATTGTAACAAATGAAAATACACAACAATGATATATTATTAATCACAATTCCTGTAAATGATGGCACAATAACATATGTTACCAAGGGTGCCGGTAGTACAGTCGGGTTCGTTCTCGACGCAAAAGCGAGTATTCCGGGTTCGAATACTGGGAAGGACAGAAATGGTTGGGCACATTTCCTTTCACCTAATGACCTGTTCACCTAGCAGTAAGTAGGTACCCAGGAGTTAATTAGCTTGTTGTGGGGTTGCATCCTGGGCGGGGTCAGTAATTCGGTCCTGGGGGAAGCTAGGGGACCTCTCAACTTTCTTCAACTTTCACAGACTGGGTGTCAGAGATTACATTAATGTTGGACCACCATCTCTGTGTGCAGATAGGCTAGGCTACGGCAGGCTTGCAGGCCGCTCACAGGGGCTGTCAATAACGTAAAATGCCTAGAGCATCAGCAAAAGATCTCTTGGGGAGATCTTGCCAGATATAGGTCGTGTCTGATCTCTACCTGAGGTGCCGGGAGATCACAAATCGGTAACACCAAATTGATGGCCGGGGTGCTAGTCATAAATCACTTGTGGTATAAAAATATTATTGATAAGTATATGTATTTGTGTACAAGGGTGTATATATATCAAAATCAAAAATCAAAATCAAAATGTTTATTTAGGTAAGGTACATACATAAAAGTGATTGTACAGAGTGATGGAGTTATAGATAGGGCGAGTACATACAATGCCTAAAGCCACTATTACGCAAAGCGTTTCGGGCATGAAAAACTTAAATGACTAAGGCTTAAGACTAATTGAGCATAAGGAATAAAATGAGTTGAGAAAAACAAAACAGTTAAGAAGGGGGGAACATGGCTGAAAAAGCAGCACAAATGCAATTCGGTCGACAAAACAGCGTCATTTAAAACAAAAACAGACATTGGTTGACAATAGAGGGGTAAGGCAGGTTACAGGGAATTTATTAGGTATTTCTTCGTTTTTCTCTTAAACTGGTTGAGAGAGGCACAGTCTTAACATGGTTGGGAAGGTCATTCCACATTCTGGGTCCCTTGATTTGTAAAGCATTTCTAGTTAGATTAAGTCGTACTCTAGGAATATCAAAACTGTATTTATGTCTGGTGTGGTGCTTATGGGTTCTGTTACAACCTTCTATGAAGCTTTTGAGGTCAGGATTGGCATTACAGTTCAGCGTTTTATATATGTATAATACACATGAGAGAATGTGAAGTGACTTAATGTCTAACATATTCAGAGATTTGAGTAGGGGTACCGAATGATGTCTGGGGCCAGAGTTGGATATTGTCCTAATAGCAGCTTTGTGTTGAGTGATTAGAGGACGTAAATGATTTTGGGTAGTAGAACCCCAAGCACAAATACCATAGTTGAGATATGGATAGATGAGGGAGTAATAGAGAGTCACCAGGGCAGGGCGGGGTACATAATATCTGATCTTAGAAAGAATGCCAACAGTTTTTGAAACTTTTTTAGATATATTTAGAATGTGTCCCCGGAAATTCAGCTTGTGGTCAATGAGAATGCCAAGGAATTTGCCATCTAATTTGTTACAAATTTGGGTATTGTTTATTTTGAGATTTATATGATTAGAGGATTTTTGCCAAACAGAATATAAAAAGTTTTGTCAATGTTAAGGGTGAGTTTGTTAGCAGTTAGCCAAAGATGGACTTTCTCTAGCTCAGTATTCACTGTGGCATTTAGAGCAAGGGGGTCAGGACTGGAGTAAATGAAGGTGTGTCGTCAGCAAACAGAATTGGTTTGAGGTGTTGGGAGGCATTAGGAAGGTCATTAATGTAGATGAGAAAGAGGAGAGGGCCAAGTATGCTGCCCTGAGGAACACCAATGTTGATGGGTAGGGTGGGAGAAATTGAATTATTCACAGAAACATACTGGAGCCTGTCAGTAAGGTAGGATTTGAGGTATTGCAGGGAGTGTCCTCTGACTCCATAATGATGTAATTTAAGAAGAAGTTTTGGTGGTTGACAGTGTCAAAAGCCTTTCGCAGGTCCACAAATAACCAACAGGGAACTCATTTTGATCAAGAGCTGTATGAATCAAGTTAATCATACTAATAAGTGCATATTAGTGCTTTTTTGGGTCTGAACCATATTGGCAAGAGCTAAGTATATTGTGTTTGGCTAGATAAGAGTAAAGCTGCTTGTAGATTAATTTCTCAAATATTTTGACAGGTTAGGCAGGATTGATATAGGTATGTAGTTGTTACACTCGTGAGATCACCACATTGTGTACCGGGGTTACTCTCGCTTTTTTAGAATATCTGGAAAGGTTTGGAGTTCAAGTGACTTGTGAAGAGCAATGCAATTGCAGGGCTAAAGTTCTGGAGGTTTTTT
>WNGS01000690.1:6515668-6530061 GCA_020271785.1 Procambarus virginalis | reverse complement strand
ATATATATTTAAACAAGAGTTATTCACTCAATTATTCTTTATTGATGGGCATTCTTTTGGATATCCTTGATCCTGACGACAATGAAAGCCTATCTGAGAGCTGTTGATATTCTGCACTCTGAATATGCAGAAGGGATCGCATCTATGGATATCTGCTTTCCTTTGATATAATTCTAATATGTTGTGCCTCAGTGGGACTCCTATTTACTAGTTACAGCCGCCGGATTCCTTCGTGGGTATTCTACATCCTGATTATAATGTAGGATGTCCATCATCCTGAGATATCCAATATGATTATATTAATGAGGGCTAATTCCTCATAGTGGACATCTAGCATCATGATTCAGGCAGGACTTTCTCCAGTGGATATCCTGATTCAGGCAGGACTCCACTGGACATCCAACATCCTGATTCAGGCAGGACTCTCTCCAGAGGACATTAAACATCCTGATTGAGGCAGGACTCTCTCCAGTGGATATCCAACATCCATATTCAACCAGGACTCTCTCCAGTGGATATCCAACGTCCTGATTCTCGCAGGACTCTCTCCAGTGGACATCCAACGTCCTGTTTCAGGCAGGACGCTCTCTAGTGGACGTCCAACATCCTGATTCAACTAGATTCTCATCAGTGGATATCCAACATCCTGATTCTGTCTAGACTTTCTTCGGTTGATATTGAACATCCTGATTCAGGCAGTTCTCTCCAGTGGATATCCAACATCCTGGTTCAGGCAGGACTCACTCTAGTGGATATCCAACTTCCTGATGACATTGTAGACAGATAAATTTTCTACACAGTGATTGTAGGCTGTTATAGGCTTGAAGTACAAAAAAGTATCTACATAAATGGCGAAGAAATGAACTCACTGTGTACCTATGCTCACAGGATGAGTATAGGGTACACAATGAGTACCACTCACACGATGGGTATGGGTTGCACAAGAAACTATCGCACAGAGGATGAGTATGGAGAGCAAAGTAAACAAAGATACACACGATGAGAAAGGATTGCACAATGTCCTATATGACTCACAGAATGAGTATGAGGTGCACAATAAACTACAGGTAACAGGATAAGTATGGGTTGCACAATAATTTACAGGTCACAGGATGGGTATGGGGTGCACAAAAACTGGTAACAGGATGAGAATGGGTTGCACAATAAATTACAGGTAACAGGATGGGTATGGGGTGCACAAACTGCTGGTAACAGGATGAGTATGGGATGCACAATAAATTACCGCACAGAGAATGAGTATGGGGTGCACAAACTACTGATACAGGATGAATATGGGTTACACAATAAATTACAGGTCACATGATGGGTATGGGGTTGAACAAACTACTGGTAACAGGATGAGTATGGGTTGCACAATAAATTACCGCACAGAGGATGAGTATGGGGTGCACGTAAACAGGACTCACAGGATGAGTATGGGGTGCACAATAAACTACCATTCACAGGATGAGTCTATGATGTTCGTGCTCTATATTAAGATAACTAAAATACACCTCTGTTTCCAAAATACTTTAATGACCAATATTTGCAAATATATTTTATGTTTCCGATTTTCTGAAATATAAAACATATCATCATATGTATAGGGGTCCCAGTATTAGTCTTGTTCGTTCTCGACACACAATCGAGAATTCCGTGTTCGAATCCTGGGCGGGACAAAATGGTTGGGAAAATTTCCTTTCACGTAATGCGACTGTTCACCTAGCAGTAAGTAGATACTCAGGAGTTAGTCAGCTTGTTGTGGGAGTTGCATCCTGGGCGGGGTCAGTAATTCGACCTTAAGGATGACCTGATAAAAGCCTATCGTGTATGAATATACTGTGGCTTCCTGTCCCCCAACACAATGAATTATTATAATTATAATATTATGGTTTATAATTAAGTTCTTAAGAGCGATCCTGTGTCATAATTGACATACGTCTATCTTTACCTCAACATTTTATAAGTTAATTTCTGTCTGTATATGATGATGATCATATACAATTAAGGTAGCATTTCAACTTATAGGAAATTGTTAAGTCCAAAATATATCTTGATTCTTATACTTGAGATATTGTTACAATAAACGTTTGAAAACAAAGTTTATATCTGTATTTAAAATATAAACATTTTGCGTTTATCAACGCATCTCTCTGAATTACAATTTTTTTCTGAATTGTGAAGCCTGTATTGGCCGCCTGGCAGGACACTGATGCATTGGAAGTTTTAATGTGTCCGGACACCGGCGATGGTGTCGTATTGGCTATTTATTTAACCATGTCTTGGCTTTCATTTAAGATATATTTTCCTTGAAATGTAGTCACATTATCGTCTACATCTTTGTTTATGCTGACATATAGACCTTTGATGTTACTTTGCACATATGCAAATGAATTACACAATTAATTCACTTGTTTGCAGGCCTTCACAATCCCTGAGATAGCCATCACGTAAATGTAAAAAGGCATATATCTTCACTTTCACTTCAGTTATATTTATGCTAAAGTATTAACATGCAGCTTATATTTCTGTCTTTATTATGACATAGAAAACTTCGTTTATTACAATATTTAGATTAAATTAACATTGATCTTCGAAAGATCATAGTTCCCATGGATAGGGAGAGCGTCGGCCAAGAAATCTTGTTTGAAATATGAATATCTTTCCTGTCTAATAAGATATAATCTCTGTGATGGATTCACAAAAACTTTTTTTTTTTTGAGATATATACAAGAGTTGTTACCACTAGTACGCGAAGCGTTTCGGGCAGGTCCCTGGAATACGATCCCCTGCCGCGAAGAATCGTTTTTTCATCCAAGTACACATTTTACTGTTGCGTTAAACAGAGGCTACAGTTAAGGAATTGCGCCCAGTAAATCCCCCCCCCCCCCGGCCAGGATACGAACCCATGACATAGCGCTCGCGGAACGCCAGGCGAGTGTCTTACCACTACACCACGGAGACTTTTTATCTCTGCCTTCTGATAACATATACAAATATAAGTTTTATTTGTGAATCTCTATTAATTAAGCAATATATCAGAGAGTGTGTAGGGTTCGGTGTTCTATGAACGAAAAGGACATGAGTAGTTCAAGTAGCGAACGCATACAAACGAATAACGTTAGTATATAACAAAATTATTGTCCTGTGGAGTTGATTTAACTTACAGACACATTTTTATAAATAAATATTAAATGTTTTGTGGCTATTTATGAAAGATATTATTACAAATACCCATTCTACTTATTAATATCATTAATTAAATTTGTGACAATTTGAGCAAAGAATTGCGACGACTGGACCACTGTGTACAGGAGGCTGATATGGCAGCAAACACTCTCCAGTCGACCATATATCTTGGATAAGTCGCTCCACAATTTTGTCGCTTGGACCGTCGACTTCCTATGGCGTCACCTGCTACATATTTACTTCGAATTTCGATATGAAATTACATTATTTCAGAATGAAAATAGGTTTGATCGTGTTCTACGTGCAGCACCAACATTACAGTAAGTAATTATACCATATTTCTTCATTACTTACGTAATGCTAGGAGGATTTCGGTACATTTGGGTAGATTTGTGGGTAATTCTACGGACCGGTAGGGAAAATGGTAGGGAAATGGTAGGGAATGGTAGGGAAATGGTAGGGAAAATATTTGACAAGTTGCCCGTTTCCTGGCCCTGTCGAGGCCACTATAGATGGTGACCCTCAGGTAAATTCAGGTAAAATGCAGACACCTCATCGAACCCAGGAGAGTTGTTTGCAAAAATGCACAATTAATGGTTTCCATAGAATTACCCAAATCTACCAAAACCCCTTGAAAATACGAAAAAAATAGAAGCTAACATATTTTCTGATTATAATGGTGTAGAAACAGCACCTGTATTTTGACAAGTGACATACTCCAGATATACTGTTGCTGAGGCTGTATAAATAGCAATACAGCATTGTTACAGGATAGGAAGGAAGCATGGATTAGACACCATAAGACACAACTAAGGAGGTCTTTAAGTTTATAATTACAGCATATAATTACAATATGTATATAAACAGACCTGAAAGCATATACAGTAATTTATTAGTTGTGGTAAAATTAGCATTTATAATTTGATAATAATATTAATATTTCAAGAATGCGACTTAACCAAAGTAGAAATGCTCTGCAAATCAAGGGTCCCAAAATGTGGAATGACCTTCCCAATCACTTTAAAAGACTGCCCCTCTCTACATCATTTTAAGATAAAAACTAAGTACTATACAGTACTACCTAATCAACTCCATGTAACATACCTTAACTCCTAAATGTCAACGCATGTTTTGCTATTATCAAACATTAATGATTAATGACTAACTTGTAAAACTGCTGGTATATACCATGTATTAACTAAAAAGAAAATTGTAGTCCCTCTATTTAGTTAAAATTACTATCCTGTTGCAATTTCTGTTGTTCCATTCAACATGTAATTATTGTCATTCTTTTTTGCTACTTCAGTTTAATTCATGCTTTTGTTCTCATTTACTTAAGTTTTTTACCCCCTCCCCCCACACACACACCTTGCCCGAAACGCTGCGTGTATTACTAGCTCTATCTACACATCCTACATTCTGCTTGTAACTCATTGTATGTATGGACTTTTTCCTAAATAAACATTATCATTATCAATTGTCTCAGAATGGATACCTTTTGTGCACCAGATGAGATAAACAAGTGATATTGTATTTGTATTAATTTCCTCTCTGTGACCCAGGCCCTTAAACTTCTGTTGGTAATGAACAGGTACATTACGCATGAGAAAACCTAGAGTGACTCAACGCCCTCATTAGAGAACCACACTCGACTATCCTCTGATTAAAGTATCACTTTGTTGTCCTTATATATTTCAGCAAAAATGTAAACAGAAACCTCAACGCTGCTGGCATAACGATCCAGCCCAGCCTCTCCAGTGGTCACAACGTCACCATAATGATGTACTAAATTGCCCGAACCTAACCTAATCGAGGACCCACGAATAGAACACGAGACAGCCCGCCAGTTTTGTTGGCCGCTATAATTTATAGTGCAGCATATTTTGACGTTGGGGATTTACCTGAGGGCCACTAATACTAGTGGCCTCGACGAGGACAGGAAGCCAGCAGCTTGTCAAAGGTTTCCCACGTCAAAATACGATGTACTATTCGAGAGGACGGGTTGAAGCAACATACACACATTATAAGAAATTGGCAGATAATTTCCTTATAAAAAATCAAGAATATTAATGATTATTTGCACTAATAGTATGTTAGGCTTAAAACCACTACTCATAAATTGACTATTGTCTGTATATACCAAGAATATACTTAATTACTGAAAAAATAATAATAGCAATCATGATTATTATGTAGACGACGCAATGAGAGCCTCTGGTGGTCAGAAACTTTAATGGCACCATGGAAATGGAAACTTTCTGGCACCACACCAGAAACAAATACCTATTTGATATTCCAAGAGTAAGACTTAATCAAACTAGGAATGCTCTACAAATCAAGGGACCCAGAATGTGGAATGACCTTCCCAATCATGTCAAAGATTGTACCTCTCTCAACCAGTTTAAGATGAAAACTAAGTACTACCTAATTAACTCCATGTAACCTACCTCACCCTAAATGACAACCCAT
Source organism: Procambarus virginalis (assembly GCA_020271785.1). Classification (NCBI taxonomy): domain Eukaryota; kingdom Metazoa; phylum Arthropoda; class Malacostraca; order Decapoda; family Cambaridae; genus Procambarus; species Procambarus virginalis. The sequence continues at coordinate 6,524,403 of WNGS01000690.1, read as the reverse complement.
GTCTTAATATTTAACAAAAAAATGCTGTTTGTTGACCAACCTGTATATTGGCTATTTTCTACCATGTTCCCCCCTTTTTTTTATCTTTTATTATTTTTTCTTTCATCGCAATTTATACTTTAAGCTCAATTACTATTACGTTTTAGTCTAAGTATTTTTTTCCACCTCTCCTTGCCCGAAACGCTATGCGTACTAGTGGCTTTAGGTATTGTATGTACTACCTCTATCTTTAAATCAAACAGAATCTTTGTACTGTAACTCTGCAACTTTGTATGTACTTTTCCTAAATAAATTATTATTATTAATAAAGTGAACGTTGACAGTGAAGAAGAGTGGAGTGACCGCTCTCACGCGTCTTACAATTAACAAAGGTACCCAAAATATAACCATGTTACATTGTGACATTTAATATGATGTTATTATTTGATATTTTAAATATTTAAGCAAAAAATAATCGAGAATGTTTTTAATGGCCGCCACAGGTTGTGACAGCCTCAACCGGGTGTGCCCGGTTGAGGCTTTCAGCAGCTCTTGTCGTGGCCTTTAATTACCATCCCGTAAATGATAAGCCTTCAGCTTCACGCCAAATAAATGTCTACGGCATATTTTGCCTTTTAAATACGATGGAAATGTGAACTAAACGATAAATTTGTGTAATTGATTTCGAGTGCAGAGGAGTGGCCCGTAAGGTGAACATGGTTCACTGAGTTGTTGAATGGAATTCCGAATTCAAACAGATGCATAGTTTGCAACTATGCAAACTCATAATACATAAGTGTCTATTTCAACCTGTATTGATGGCATAAATGTTGCTAAATTCTTAGTAATGTCCAATCTGAGGAGCGTGTGTAGATAGTTATCAAGTACCTCGGCCCATCCTCCTAAAATGAAATTATTTATAATAACGATATTGTCGAAAGTACAAATATGTCGTAATGGACCACCAGAAAATTTACTTTTGTATTATAGAATTTTGACAAACCTAATTTATTTTCCTCCCTCTTCTAATGAAACCTAACCTAACCATCCTAGGCCTAATGTAATTCCATATATATAGAGTATGTGCTATACTAGGCCTAGGAATATTTAAGTTTTCTATCAAATTCTATGCGGATTCTATAAAAACAGTACAAAAAGTGACTAACTGGAGCTCCATTACTACATATTGGTACAATCGAGCACAGGTACACAAAGTACCGGCATTTCAGGAGGCTGGGTTGCTATATACACGGTCGTTCATACAGCTGTTTCACATTATTATTATTTCCTCACCACTCACCCCTCTAGTATTTCCTGCCACCTCCTCCAATATTTCTTGTCAACCCCTTCCACTTTCCTATTAATACCTTTAATCTAACTTTGACTTTAATGAAAAAGAGGCCGTGGTGGTGGTGTCATCAGGCAGGTGTTTTTTTGTGTGGCAGAGTAGGTGGGTGGTATCAGGTGTTGAGATCCCAAGACCTGCGTTGTCTCAGCGTATCAGAGCAGCTATCGCAACCCTCCTGCGTCAACACGTGTCTATATGGCAGTGTAACATGAGTGTGGCGGCGGCGGCGTTTGAGCTCTGACACACCTACCATATATCTACAGGTGCGTGTACCCCTGGGACCCGACAACTGATGCAGGGGGCGGTGGGGAAGAAGGATGTGGCTTGAATGGGTGATATGAGGAGGATGTGGCTTAGATGGATATGAGTAAAGAGATGTATATGGGCGTGTAACACTGAACTAGGTTAAAAACTTTTTTTTTATTTTCTACCACAAACGTGGCCACACATTTACAATGCTAACCAGAATATATACATTTTCTTCTGTCCTCCATGAACAGGGTTAGAGATCAGTTAAACATATAGTTCAGGGGTTAAAAGCTTTATTATGTGAACGATAAAAAATGGGTAATGACGGAGGGAGGGAGGACTGGGCAAGGGAGGGAGGGAGAATTGGATGAGACAGGGGAGGGGAGTGAATAAAACTAAAGATAACAGATGTTATCAAATCTGTTATAATTACATAAATGATTAATTCCCCCACCCCCAAAAAATAGATATTCCAAAGGATGTGACGTAATTATGACATCATCTCATGATCATAAGTCCAATAATTTGCGATTCAACATTACGAATTTATCTTAATTATTTTTATGACCAATCGCTTCATTAATTTTGTACATATTATAAAATACACACATACCAGAAGCAGACACGAGTAACGCACTAGATAATCATCGCATATAACACCTGACTACTCACAGCTGACACTAGACATATTTAACACTGTACTCACAGCTGACACTGTACATTATACACACATCTAACACTATCCTCACAGTTGACACTGTACTCACAGCTGACACTGTACATTATACACACATCTAACACTATCCTCACAGTTGACACTGTACACAACTAACACTGTACTCATAGCTGACACTAAAAATAAATGTTTGTCCAGAATTGGAAGCCACACACTTCGGGGTAACCGCATTAAACTTTGCAGGGTAACTGGTGGGTGTTGCCGGACCGTAACGAACGGGTCGGGGTCCAACCCGTCCTCCTAAAATTATGCTCGCATGCGCGATATGGCCAAAAGTGGGCGTAATTCAATATGAGGTGGACCCAGTGTTCTCTTTAAGGGGTGTCGGCTACTATGGCAAACTCCATAGAGTCCATAGAGATGAAATGTGGCTGCCAAGTCCATAGAGTTTCAGCATCTCATAATACTACAAAATTCTTATATTGACATTCGAGACTCATTTTCTGTCAGCATGATTTGCGTTTTAGGGGGCTCCGAGCACTAGATTGGTGCAATGTTTTATGGTCGACCCAGGCATAGTTGACTTGTAATATTCCTCGTTCTCAAGATGTATTGATTATTACGAAATATTGGTGTAGTGGTTCTAGTACCTGTATGTTAGGGAGTGATCCTGGTCGACGGAGTTCCAGGCAAGAGAGTTCTTAGTGATTAATGACTCCCGCGTTCATGCGGCCTTTGTGTAATATACATATATCATATACGCCTTGGTGCACAGAAGGACCACATGATTCATCTCTATAGGAGGAGGTCCCGGCACCATATAATCAAGGGATAACACTTTTAGCCTATTTCCTATCTTTTGCCCCTACGACTGACCTCAAAGACACACTCAACTGTTCCCTGGGTCGTCGAAGCAATAATGCCCGCCGTCAACCTGGTGTCCCACACATGGGTGAAGGGGATGGATCACTATCGTGGCCCGCTACATTAATTATAGTGCCCCATCATCCTCCCCCCACCCACAGGTAGGTGTGATGAGCAGTCATTTAAGTGGGTGACCACTCTCGCCCGCCTCCCAGTGATGGACGTCACCACCCACCTCCCACACATGGCGCCCTCCCACACGCCTGGGAACCTTCCACTCCTCACACCTTGTTTTTCCTTATTTTTGTCATCTAATTTAGTATTTTTAAAACTTACTAAATAATAATGATAAATATGGCGTTAGTAATTAGCATGGGATGTGGGGACCCGGTAGTACAATCGGGTTCGTTCTCCCCTCAATCGGGAACTCGGAGTTCGAATCCCAGAGGGGGCGGAAATGGGTAGGCACGTTCCTATTACCTAATGCACCTGTTCACCTAGTTACCCAGGAGTTAACTTGTTGGGTGGTATCATAGGAAAGGGACAGTATTTCGACCTGGGGGGGGGGGTGTCCGCGATATAAGCCCAACATGCCCCCCCCCCAACTCCCAACAAAATGAATTACGATGGTGATGTTAGTGATAAAAATTATATATAAATATTATGAACGGGGAAGTTTATCTAAAACAAGTGACCAAACTAACAAAATCTTGAAAAAGAATTAAGAAGAGCCAAAATAAATTATGGTGTTCGTATAGCAGCAAAGACAAATACAGTACAGTACTAATTTTTTCAGATATATCAAACAAAGATTAGGGAGAAAACTGGGCCATTGAACATTGAGATGGGTCAGGCAGCTGATAGTGACAATGGACTTGGTGGTAGTCTAAAAAAGTACTTTCTCTGTATTTATTAAAGAACTATATTATACTTGCAGCTAAATTCCAGTCTATGGAGGTGGTGAAGAGGACAAGCTGACTTGCTTAGAGGTTATCAGAGAGGAAATTATTAAATAATAGAAAAAGTAAACCCCAACAAGTCACTAGGACCAATCAAAATGTTTGAGAATGTATAGGAGAGCTTAGTGAGCCCTTTTGCATATTGTTAAAATCATTAGTCAAACAAACTGCCGGACTCATGGAAGGTTGTGAATGTGATGCCAATTTTAAACAGATGTATGAATTCAAATAATATATATCTTGAAATTTTTTATATAAAAACTAATGTGTGTCAAAATTCAGAAGCCAGACACTCGAGGCTAGCCTCACCCAACTTTCGCACATGGTGGGCATGTGAGCATTCAGCCCATCCACCTGTTTTGGTAGTACAGTACTTATAGTAACAATGAGGAGCATAGTATATATACCGACGTACAACGAAATTAGAAAGTAGAAATCTGAACTATTGAGTTGGACTAATAACGTATGAATTCGTGACTATTAACGACCGTCACAACAGCAACTATCTAAACAGGAGGATGGGTTGGAGTACCATAGGCCAGTCGGGGTCGGCCTAAGTGTAATGCTTAAAGAAATATCGGAATCTAGATCAAACCCTCTACGATTTTCATGACGTCTGAAATAAGTTAGGTAGTGTTTACAGCACAGTTTTGATGCTGAAGACCATTGTTTACCAGCATATTTCTCATGCTATATTTCAAAACAATGAACGGGAATTAGTTTAGGTTAGAGTATTACTATTTCTGAGATCGAGACAGAGGGAGAGACAAACCCAGGCACTGCCGGGTTCAGTTTAAAAAACTACTATTATTCTTTCCCATCATATATGAAGTAGTCGATAGAGAAAAAGATTGCAACATAATACATTTTGACATTACAAAGCCTTTGAAGTTATTCTTCATTAAATAACTAATTGAAAAGTAGAAGAACAAGGTATAATGAGTGGCTTATCTTAACATGGTTCAGGGTATGATTCTTTTAAAGGAAACAATGGGTAAGCATAAACGAATTTAAAGTTTGAGTAAGTGCATTGCCCCAGCACTCTGCGTGTTGCTTACCATATATTTAAACGATTTAATCACAAGATTAAACAGCACATTACCAAATTTGTCGACGATGCCAAAATAAGGCTGTTAGTAAATTCAAAGACAAAATCGAATCGCTGTGAGACGACTTAGGCTTTCAAAATGGGCGAAATATTGAAAGACGGAGTTTATTGCTGACAAATGTAGGGTCGAAACCTAGCAAGTGATGAGTGAGGGACCACATATCAGCTGGACAACGCTAAAATGGCCAAAACCTAAATGCCAAAAGGTTTAAGTGTCATAATTAAGTAATCTTAACCAAATAAATCCATGTAAATGTTGAAAATAAGACAAATAGGATACCAAGATTTGTAATACGGTTTTAGAAATAAGATATCTAATGTAATTCTTCAGTTTTATCATGCCTTTATAAGGCTTATTTTAGAATATGGAGCTGGCGCCATACCATAGAATGTACAAGTCTTTGCAAAGTGTACAGAGATGGAGACCTACTCCTGTACCCACCTTTGTAAATAATTTCTGATACTGAATACAATCGAACAACAAAATAAAATATTATAACTCTAAAAATAATAATATTATAATTATCATCTGTAGTTCACTGTGTCAGGTTTTCCGGGAGTAAACAATGCCATAGATATCGCAAACTTTTATGTCGCACTTGATACTGAAGTGATTTTTTTTTCTCAAGACAAATGATATGTTGGGAGTGGAGGGAAGTTGCTACCATCACTCTCCTCCCCGTGTTTTGCCTTGTATTGAGGTCACCCCAAGGTCAAACTACTGACCCTCCCTAGGATGCAACGCCACAGCAGTTTGATGAATTTATACATGATACATATCATGATGATATTGAAGCTGTGTTCGAAACAATACCTGTCCTGCGCCAGTTTGGAAATAAGTAGCCGACTTTATCAGTGTTCTTAAAAATATCCACTCTCTTCCTGTTACGGCAGCTGTTGTCATGGTGACACCCGCCATTGCTCAATCCAAGTCTACGAATCATTTGAGTTAACACATATGGTTAATAATATACGTATTGGCGGAAATAAATGAGATTGTCATATATTCCTTATTAAATTCAGGACCACTACAGTTATTAAACACAGCATGCCTGCACCTATAAATGGATGCCGCTAGTGCGTCTGCGTCACGACTAAATATTTTCAAAATAAAATTTCACTCCGTGAAGGAACTAGCGAGCAAGAGAGATAAGCCACGGGGTATATATATGTCGTCCCTTCACCTTCCCGCCACACTCCACACACAATACCAGTCATGACAAGATTACGAATTTGTTTAGTGTTGTGGTTACCCGCGCTCCTCGCTACCTATGTCTCCTCAGGTAAGGCTGCAAATGGTGATTATGATAACTGTGTTAATTATTGGTGATAATTGTGCCATAGTTCTTTTTAAGTTATGTTCGTCATGTCTGATGTACCACCATGCAGCATATAAATAATGAAGTGGGAAAGTTAACGAATTTATAAGTAAATAAATACATTTGGTGACAGCATTTCGGTGCCATATTAGAAATTGCAATGAGTATAAATGATATATTTATGAATTGTACAGTTTCTCAAGAGGCCTAATAGACATTAATATGATATATTGACTAAAACTCTATTATATAAACCCTAATTTTAATCTCACGAGAAGAGACGCAATAACGTGGTTGTAGAGTTGATAGAAATGCGGAACAATAGTCAACGCAGTCGGGTCTCACGCGATATAGGTCCCGGTTCGAATCCCTTCGGTAGGAGAGAAGCATTTTGGAAAAAAAAAAGATTCCTTTCACATGATGCCTTTTGTTTACCTAGCAGTAATAAGTACCTACTGTAGATGATTAAGGGAGGCTGACAGGTGACTAGATGATTAAGGAAGTTTGACAGATGATTGTAGATAACTAAAGGAGGTTGACAGATGACTGTAGATGATTAAGGAGACTGCCAATCAGGTGACTAGATAACTCGTTTCCTCAATCATAACACAATGTAGAAACACCACCTTTATATCTAGTGCCCTTTTATCACATATGTGTTTATATTTCGTATTGGGTTGACAATAACAATAACAGCCTAATATCTAGCTAGCGATAATTATGATTGGTAGTGCGTCTTTAGCCAGGTGGTGGTGTACCCGCACCAGCTGCAGCCTCTTCCACCAGTACCCAGGCACCGAGGTGACGGGTGAGGGAAGAGGGAGGGGTAGGAGTTGATAAGGTTTGGTATGACAGCGTTTTTGCTAGGCATGGGAATCATTTGTAATTTTTCGTAAGGTCAAGATAAGTGGTAATATTAGTTATAATGTTATAAATAATGTTAGTAAAGGGAATATACATTTTCATATTCGCGTTTATTTACTTCGTTGTCAGCAGTTTGTGGCCTATACTACGAACAACAGCAATACAAAATATAAAAATAATATTGAGTGGATTAAATCATGGTTTGTGGGTCACACTGGGTGTTGGTGTTACACATTACACCCCCTCCCTATAAGGAGCTTACACCCAGCCCATATGCCGAATTCACAGCCCAGCTCCTGTGCCAGGTAAGTTACGGGCTCACCATAGCCCGTGCTACTTGCCCCGCTCCTGTGCCAGGTAAGTTACGGGCTCAACATAGCCCGTGCTACTTGGAACTTGTTCCGAGTAGCTGAATCTATAACAACAACAACAGCCCATATGCCATACACACTCCCACCATACTTGACCAGAGCACGTTGTATCCCTCAGAGATGATGGTGTGTTACTTCTCGTCGTGGGCGGTATACCGGCCTGGCAACGGCAGGTCGACGTGGATGACATAGATCCCAACCTCTGTACCCACCTCATCTTCGGCTTCGCCGGCCTCAGCAACCTTACCTGGAGATTGAGGTGAGTCGAGCATCTTTAACTACTTGTACGTGGCGTGACCCCACACACACACACACACACACTTCTAACATCTTAAATACACAAATGGCCAAATCCTATGTAATACGTTACGTAATTTATCAGTTGCGAGGTCAAAAAAACAGCGGTAGGTGTCTTGAAAAAGGCTATTCAAGCCTTTAGGCAGCTAATGCATGGCGTGATATGTCTGCCGCTGGGTTTGTTGATATCCATAATGGCGAGCCACCTATCTACCTTTTAGTCAGTGCGAGGGGTTAATAATTGTTTACGAGTGGTCGCTAAATTATAATTGATTAATAAATCGAATTAATGTTATTAGGTCGATAAATTGATAAAGTATTGAGTTTAATCTCCTCACCTCAGTTTCTCAGTTGTCTCATTGTAGGAACAGCTGACGACTCCTTCAAGAAGTTGGGGAGAGTAGAAATAGCTTAAGCTACTCTATCTCTTTGAGATGTATTCCTTGTCTCAATAAACATATTTGAACTTGAACTCAACAAGTATTGCATCAGCCCACAATGTATATTACTACTATTATTATTATTTATGATTTAAACAGGACGAATCCCCATGCGAATTAATTTAATATTTCATATTTAAGTGTTAATTAGGTTGAAAATGGATATAATGTAAATGTGGAAATTATTTAACCCACCAGTTCTATACACCCTTCACATCAACAGCTGGTATCACATTATATACGGCAAATTGATATCACTAC
>WNGS01000690.1:6484944-6514668 GCA_020271785.1 Procambarus virginalis | reverse complement strand
TGTTGTGCGGTAATCGAACCCCGGTCCAGTCAGCTGTGAGTCGACTGTGCTGACGTGAGAGATCAGAATTTAAATAAACTTTCAGTGTATATAAATGTATAAATACATGTCTCGATGGACAAGTATTGATGAGAACTATGACTATGAACTATGCACCGGGAACTAAGGTTTAAAAACTCCATTTTCTTATTATGGTTACGATCTTAAGAGAAAATCATTTTTGTGACATTGGTTCGGTAACTCACGTTGTTGCACGAGTCCCCGCAAGAATGTCTTGGAGAACACACCATTTCACAACCATAATGACCCAACAACCTTGTTCAACACACAAAAAATGGTGGCAGAGAATGCTGCGGCAGACTAGCCTAACCTTGGTATCAAATGGCGGACACGAGGACGATATTGAATGTCATTCTTCTTCAAATTTTTATTTTTGTACGAATGTGTTTCACTTTAAAGTTAAAACGTGTTGTTGTTTTATAAATGTCAAGAACGTACACTTAGGTGTTTTCGGGCTGGCAGAGATGGTGTAAAATGAGGTGCTAAGCATCATGTGTGTGTGTAAGAAGCACACAGGTTGGGGTCGCGAGGTTTACTGCTAGCGTAACTTAAGCTTACAGGTAATATGAACGGCAATTGTGTTTTTTGTTTGTCATTTCTCACGTGGCGAGATAGTATGATCGCAGAAAATTACACAAGCACACACTCTTCCACTGGAACTTGTATTTATTCGTTGTTCACATTGTCATCACTGTTCTATTGTTAAGTCTACACATTTACTCTATTGGTCACATTCTCTACACTATTTACTCTATTGGTCATATTATCTATAATCTGCTCTATTGGTCAATACAGTCGGGTTCGTTCTCGATTCACAATAAAGAATTCGGGGCAGGACAGAAATGGTTTTGCGCGTTTCCTATCACCTAATGCACCTGTTCACCTTGCAGTAAATATGTACCCAGGAGTTAACTAACTTGTTAAGGGGTTGAAACCTTATGGCGGGCGTGGGGGGGGGGGGGAGGGGAGGCCTTGATATGTGCCTAACATGTACATACATATTTAATCCCGCTGCCTGTCCCTGACACAATGAATTATTATAATAATATTGACTATTGTTTACATTGTCTAATCTACTGATTCGGTCACATTGTCTACACAATATTTAATACGTTTTACAATTCTAACAAATTTTATCATAATTATCAGGAAATATTGATTTTCAGAATTTGTTTATAAGGTTTTTGAGGTATAATATTAAGCAGTACTCGCCCTGTTATTGGTGATTATTTTATATCCTATATCAATGTGCATTATTCAATATACTATTTAACAATGTTATGTATTTTAATAATCATGTGTTATATAATGATTCATAAAATATATAATTATTCGATAGTATATTTACAATAAGTATAAAGCAGCGCCACAGCAGTGTAATACAATTCTTACATTCATGTTAAACACAATTAATATAACCGTATATTTGGATATATTAGATCATTCCTTAATACATTGACCATATATAGTTTTATTTTGTTGGACGTGCATAATAAAGTCTTGAGAATTAACTCATTGTATACTATTTGAAACTGTGTGTGTTAGCACAAGACAAGAGCATGACGGATCACATGGCAACATGTCAGTTTAAACAAGTTTGAGTCACTAAGGTTGCCTCGCGTGCAACAAAGTCTTGGGAATTCCGCATTTGGGTCAAGTCTGTGTGTGAGGAGATATTCGTGATAACATGTGACCGGTTCATTACTTGTGACACATTTCCCACAGTGTACTAGTCAGGCGAGATAAAGTAGTTTGATCAGTAACTGTCAAGTGTTAACCTTAGTGTGTAAGTTGTTAATATAAAGGTTATCATTTAATTTTAATATACTCAGTGGCTCTTAACTCTTTATATTAATCTAACGATCAGTGTTTTTCGTAAACAATGCAAGTCAGTTCTTATGTCTGGTCCTTTGCCATTGTATTTTTGTATTAATACCTTGCAATCTTAGCTAACCTAACCGACTAGCCTAACACAACCCAGCCAAACCCAGTCTATCCCAACGTAACCTAACATAATATTACCTACAGTTGACCAGACCACACACTAGAAAGTGAAGGACGATGATATTTCGGTCCGTCCTGGACCATTCTCAAGTCGATTATTACCTACAATGTTAACAGTGAGACTACGAACTGTTTGCAAAAAAAAACAGAATTCAATTTGACTTCCGTTGATAAGACGTTTATGGGCCGAATATATTTGATCATAGAGGTTCTTCCTAACCTGTCCCATCACCTTGCAGGTCTAGAGAACAAGCCACTGCTCTCTATTATTTCATTCTAGAAGGTTCTTAGTAGGTCATTAGTTTAGTTCATTTATTATGCACCCATACCCATCTTGTGGGCGGTAGTGGAAAGGGTTGCAGAGGCACATAATGGGCTCAGGGACTGAACCCCACAATTCATTTAAAGTCAATAGGGAAGAAATAACTGGATAGTCTAAATCAGTAGTAACTATGTAATTATTGTTCTAGGTAAGAATTCACAATACTGTGAGACATGGAATGGAGATAGGAGATGGATAAGCGAGTGAGGTTCTAGAAGGATTTGTAAATATCAAGATAGAGAATAGGTGGATAGAGGTGTGTTGATTTGGTCGTCTATCCAGAAGCACAAACCACCCTGTGCAGGTGATTCAGTCACGCCGGCTGGCTGTGAAGCACGGACTGACTGGATTGGTCAACCTGTCCTTCACAGAACGTCGCATTTCTCTCGTACGCGTTACATAGACCAAACATTGTCGTACTAGAAAATGGAAGCGGGTCGCGAAAGTGACGTACTGTCCCGTTGTACTGTCCTGTAAAGGAGTACTAAATTGACCGTTTTCTTGACTTGACTTTTCTTGACTTTCTTGACTATATGCTTGGGTACCATTCAAGCTTGTTCTCTTATATATATATATATATATATATATATATATATATAATATATATATATATATATATATATATATATATATATATATATATATATATATATATTGAACCAGTTGTAATAAAAATTTCTTCTGCGCTATTTTAATAGCCGATGGTGTGATGTGAGTCAGGCTTGTGTTCATTGGAGCGAGGTAGACGATGTACATGAGTTGGACTGACTCAGTGAGTGTACACTTCCCCCAGCCCGCCCCCAGCACGTTCTCACCCTCCCTTCTCCTGTCACCCGCACTCAACCCCACATTCTGTGTGTGTGTGTGTGTGTGTGTGTGTGTGTGTGTGTGTGTGTGTGTGTGTGTGTGTGTGTGTGTGTGTGTTTCTCATCCCTCACGTTACTACTGTGGACCTTTAAATGGCGGTGTGACCTTAGCCAGCCTCCCGTGAGGGTGCCCTCGGGGGGAGATGCTGCTGACCTTTGAGACAGTCGCTTCATCTTAGATTATTTATGGCGCCGCATCTACTTGACAACATTATGTGGGAATACGCGTCACACAACCCTCACGTCATTGTACCACAATGCCCACCCATTTTAAGGTATTTAATAACATGTTTCATTTATTTACATTTTATTGTTAATATAGTCTTATATTACTTTGTAAGGTGAGAGTGCTGATATAGGTAGACACGCAACCTTATAGTTACATCGATCAGCTCTGTGTGGGTCGAAATGGGTACATATTTATATAGTTTAGTATGAGTCATGTGTGTGTGTGTGCCTGCTTCCTCACAAACTTTGCATGGTTGAGCTTTAGCTCATGAGGCCCGCCTTTACAATTGTCCGTTGCTAATGCATTGACTGCCGGTAGTTTTATATCTTGTTATATCTGTTTTTGCTTTTGAAACTGTGAATGGAGTTGACCTCTACTGTCTCTTCTGCTTCGTTCCACTTGCTGTCCTCGCACAGTGCTTGCCTCCATGTCTGTCATCTCGCTCTGCTCTTGCTCAACTTAAACATTATATCATTGTCAACTGTGTATCTGTGTGGTTTCTTGGTTGTGTTTACGGGCTAGAGCCCCAACGCCTGGTCTAGTTAACTATCTTGTTAACGCCTGATCTTGTTAACTATCGTAGTTCAGCCTCCACTATACACAATAAATTCCAATAACATGATATATCTATGGAGTATCTGGTGGAGAACTCCGTCATCGACACCACTGTATGCGGATTATATGTAAAACTTGAATTAGCTCTGATCTCTGTGCCTCCAGACTCCTTGTAGATACGGCCAGATCCCGGGTGAAGAAATCTTTATCATATTGTGCTCCATGGATTAAAATACGTGTCTGGCGTTACCCAGGAAGCTGGTTACCAAGCTGGTAGCTCTTGAAATAGCACTCACTCTGTAACTAGCTGACATTGTAACTATAAGGTGTGAAGGATAGATGTATGTGTTAATGTAATAATCTAAGATGAGGTCTGATAAAGACCTTTTGTGCCCTCTGTAATGCTTTTGCGCTACCGCTCACAGGATGAGTATGGGGTGCACAATAAACTAGCCGCCTTCGGCGGCAACAATCAATCAAATCAATCAATGGTGGTCAGCTGAGGATAAGTTGCTGGTGCTTCATGTTTATTAACGAGCATATGGCTATCCTTATGTCTACCAACACTTCATACGCTTCTGATGTTAATTGGTCAAACTGTCCTCATGGAGGAAATCCGATCACGGGAGTGAATTGAGAACGATTTCATAATTAGCGCTATTATCTACTCTATCCATAGTTAAGTTAGGTTTCATTACGTTTGATTACATTATTGACGATAATGTGAATTATGGAATTCGAAAACTATTTCAGTGTACTTGAGAATTCCGTTTACAGAAAACCAAACTCTACAATGAAAACATTTTCAGCATATACTTTTTATATCTTAAACTTACGATTTATTATGCAATAGTAGTTATAACTTGAAAAAATTATATGTTTAGGGTGAACGTCCCCTTGCCAGTTTACACTATTACAGGAACCGTAATATGCTTTCAGACCATCACAAATATCTATGTAACTATCCAGGTGGTTTGAAGGAAGGTGTGGTTTCTCATGGTAATGGGTTTGGTCAGAGTACGGGCTCCAATTGGTTTATGCGCACCAGTAAGTAGGTACTGAGGAGTTAGTCAGCTTGTTGTGGGGGTTGCATACTGGGCGGGGTCAGTAATGCGACCTTGGGGGGCAGGAGGGGGGACCTTGATATAAGCCTAACGTGTATGAAAACACTCTGGCTGCCTGTCCCCCGACACAGTGAATTATTATTATTATTATTACGTCATATGAGTCTTTTCTGTCTCTATTTTACGCAAATAAAATTCACAAATCCTCAATATGATTTCGAACTATCTAAATAAATTTATTTAACTGCCTAGTTAATTGCTAGTCGTGTAAGCAAGCATTCCTAATTTTAAGACAAATTATAAATCATAAATAGCAAAACTTGTGATCTAACAGTACAAGTCAAATATTATATCAACTAAGCACTATAATTAAACATTGTGTATCATAACAATTCCATTAAGGCAACATAACCACAAAAATGAAACACTAGATCAATAGGCTTCCAAGTTGGCAACGGTGGGATGAAAGGTTCATAATGACCTACACAACTGGTGAAAAGACTACATACATACCAACTGGGTGCCAAGTCATGTAGGAATACCAGGAAATGACGTTGCAGATGAAGTTGCAAAACTTGCACCTAAGAGGAGGAATGCAGACATTTACATACCACAGAGGCGTCTAGCACAGGTAAAGAACATAATTAGAGCAACGCCGAGGTACAGCGACCATAACGCAGCTGCTACGACCTCACCCTATGCGGGTTAGTACAAGAATTCAACTATCAACCATTTATTTTGGTGAAAGGGAATAACAAAGAAGTGCACTTGCATCACATGAGGCTTGGATACAAAGGTGCATGGGAAATGGGTTTACAGGTTCCACAAGAAGAGAAAATATCAACAGTATGGAGAAATGTCAACCAAACCGCTGGAATATTATCAATAATCTAACACAGTGCAGCAATACAAACCAAACAAGATTTCCACTTAAATTTAACAGCACAGAAGTTAAACAACGTTACTGAAGCCAATATAAGAGAATGAGTAACAGCGGGCCAGACCACTTTTAGGAGGGGTTTGGGGTTTAGGCATAAGCATCGTTTTGACTTGGGCACGATTCGCTAGTGAATATGTACAAAAAGGGAATCATTTTACATCCTAGTTACCAACGATAATTCTAGATGTAAAGTGGTGGAAAGGCGCTCAGTCATTGCACCTTGCCCAGGATTCGAACCTGGGTGTCGCGGGTGTGCTAACCGCTACCTCACAGGGCGGCCCACTTCTTCAAGAGGTCTGACGTGACTCACAAGAGCAACAATGCAGAACTGTTGTTCTGCACTGGAGAATTTCTACAGGAGAAATTCTTCTGTATTTAGGAAGGAAATTTTTCTCTCAGACAGCAACATACCTCTGGAACAGTTTTCCTGGCCAAGCCGTCCGTACCAATAGTGATGGTGACAATTTTTTCTGGAGACACAAGAGAAAGACTTGAGGCACCGTTAATTCTCAAGCCGCAAGCTTCCTGTCTCCACACAGGTGGATGTACACTTGCCCTTTGCTTATTTAAACCAATATGCAGTAAATGGAAATGAGTGAAGGTTTTATTGTGAGTTACAGAGATTTTATTATCGTGTTCACATACACGATCAAAATTTGCATAACAATTTTATCGTGTGCATCGGTTTGACTCCCGTTCCATTATCGTTTTTGCTATGAAGATGACAGGCAACATTTTCTTAAATTATGCGTGATCTGTTTTCTCCGGCTCACTCACTTTCATCAAGTATGATGTATGTGTATGTATGTGTGCCGGTCTCTTGTCATTATCGTTCTTGCAACGTGTCACACAGGCGCGGGTATTGTCATGCATGCACGCATGCAACACCCGCCACACCCACTTAGGGTTATTGGTCTGATATGGAAGCATTAATTCCTCTTGTTAACACGCGCACGCCCAGGTACACACACTTCCACTCGCCTGTTCAAGTGCTCATCAAGAAATAAGAAGTGAGCTTTTATTGTAACAATATGTACACCAATAATTAGTAATGTGAGCTGCCTATTTTCTCTCCAAAATAAAGTGAATTACCTTTTCTCTCCATTATCAAAGAAGAATATCTACGCTCTCTTAATTTATTATAGCCCAGTTATCCATATTTTCCTTTGCTTTGGGTTTAACCAAAGCAAAGGATATTATTATGTATTTGGGCATTATTTATTTGTTCTGTTTGTCAGTCATTCGCTTACGTACTTCACCGTCTCACTGTGTTTGTTATTTGGTTTGCAGCGGGAGTGTATCAGTGTCCACATCGGCCAGGCCGGCGTCCAGATGGGCAACGCTTGCTGGGAGCTGTACTGCCTGGAACACGGCATCCAGCCCGACGGCCACTTGTGTGAGTACACCACCACAGTACACCACGCCACAAATACACTCTATCATATACGTGTTTCATGTTCTATAATACTTTAGTGAACACTCGGTAACCTATCATAATGTTCAGATGTTTCGTTGTACACTACTAGTTATTTTCTCACGTTTAGGTAAACATATACAACTTGTCTGCACGCTTCAGTAAACACTCCTAGCTACCATGTTTGTAAATCTTGGTAAACACTTCCAGCTACCATGTTTCAACACCGCTTGTAGACATTCTGTTGCTATGTTTACAAACCTCAACATTTCTATTTTTTTAACGCTCAAGAAAACCCTCCCAGATGGGCCGAAGCTCATAATTACGGCTAATTGACCTGATGAACTCTGTGAACAATCTTGTAGCCCGTCTTTGTTCATCTCTATTACACAGTTTTTTTTATCATTTCCTTTTATATTATATAACTCCAAAGTGCGTCCTAAAATTTAAAAACACATTAAAGAATAATTAAGGTTATACCTTCCCCCATTTAGTCTGAGTTATCATCAGTTGTAGTTCACAGTTGGGTTATGATAATTACTATTTACGGCTTTTTCGGATTGTTTATTTCCGTAGAAATAAATTTAAATTCTCATCTAAATCATAATTAAACACTAGTTATTATTATGCTGTAATAGTCCCCTAAGAATAATACCATTGAATATCACTATGCATGTATTATTTCTGTATAATATTTACTAATATTATCTTATACCAGATCTTAATGTTATACCGACTTAGTGCCTTTTTCTGAGAATTACTTGTATCAGATCTCTGAAAATTGGTCTTCATAAATATTACCTTATGCTGCTTGTAATTAAACCTAACATACACCTGGTTCGTGTTCAGACATAGAAGGACGGGGGAAGGTGAATAAAATCATGTTTGCTAAAGTCTAACAAGTTATTACAAAACTTAAGACAACACAGTACTAAATCAAATAAAAACTAAAGTATAAAAACTGACTTAGTGATATTAAAAACCCAAATTATCAGTTTTGTGTTCCATTTATTTTTAAACTAGATGGCGTACCAGGCTGTGCCCGGGGTCTCTGCCCCCTGTGGGACCTCTACCAAACTCTGCCATCACGCATCTCTCGTTCCCTATCCCCCACTCTCCCTTCTCCCACCCTCTCCACTTTTCTCCCACTCTCTTTCACCTTTCTCCACCCCTCCCAGAAAATTTAATATTACAAATCACTGGAAAACTAAAAAAAAAAAAAAAGAAAAAATACTACGGAAGACACATTCGCGATTTCAGACCATTTCAGATTTAGTCACAGGTCACTATAGATGGCGAGATTTCATAAGCTGGGCCAACCCCAGACTGACCTATGACACTCATACTCCCCTCCCATGTGTCATCTTGGATAGTTGGGTGAGGTTAGATTTCAAGCATTTGGCCTCCTACGTTACACAGACACATTATAAATATAAATATGTTTATTCAGGTAAGGTACATACATACAAGTGATGTTACATTAATGGATCGATTTATAGATAAGAGCTAGTACATACAATGCCTAAAGCCACTATTACGCAATGCGTTTCGGGCAGGGCATTCGGGCATTCTATTTAACAAATATAGACTTAAAGAAAATTACACGCTTCCTAGTGTAACGTAGTAGATTGTACTTTAGGAATGGGGAGTGCTTTGAAAATAAATGGGAGAATAGGAAGAGGAACAGGAGCTTGAATGCAGAAGTAAACGAGACCAGCATAGGGGAAGAATCAGGGAAAGAAGAAGGAACAGAGGGCTAGGAGAGCGAGAGAGAAAAAAATGCTGCCATCGTTCGTACACTGTTTCAGACTTTGTGGATTTTTTTAGTGTGGTGACACGATTAACCCCATTACTGAGGCTCTTGTCTCAATCAGCATCATCACTACAATGGATTAAAATTGATCTATTCAGTCAATCCTTTCAACTAGGACGCCAAATTGTATGACTGTATGATAAGTTGGTTCTTTTCACTTCTAGGACATCATATTAAAGTGATCAATAACTTACGATCAATTGATCAATAAATTGAGACTGGCCGGGGAGGATTGACTAGGCACCAATTCTTAACTGCACGCATCTGTTCATCCAGCAGTAATTGTTTACCTGGTTGTTAAACGATTCGCGGGTCGTACTCCAGGGGAAACTAGCGTGTAAGGCTTACCATAAGCCAAGGGATGGGAAAGTTCTCAGCCTGCTAACAGGAGTCAGACGTCGTCTGTTCCTGTACCAACCTGTGTAAAAAAATATACATACATATATATATCATACAGGGAGCCGGTCGGGCGAGCGGACAGCACGCTGGTCTTGTGATCCTGGGTTCGATCCCAGGCGCCGGCGAGAAACAATGGGCAGAGTTTCTTTCACCCTATGCCCCTGTTACCTAGCAATAAAATAGGTACCTGGGTGTTAGTCAGCTGTCACGGGCTGCTTCCTAGGGTGGAGGCCTGGTCGAGGACCGGCCGCGGGGACACTAGAAGCCCCGAAATCATCTCAAGATAACCTCAATATATATATATATATATATATATATATATATATATATATATATATATATATATATATATATATATATATTATGAATGTTAAGACATGTATTGAATATTAGATACTTCACACACACACACACACACACACACACACACACACACACACACACACATATTATATATATGTATACAGTATATAAATCAAAGATACCATGAGCTGAGTAAATTTAATGTTAGATTAGCAGAGCATCCTCGCGGTTAATGCTAAGCTTCTTATCAGATAGTGTGATGTCGGGCCTTTGTTCCCAAAGATAACACATACGCCAATCAGTGGGAGGAGCCTAGCTCCAGGATTTCAGCTGTTTTAATGAATAATATAAATATATACAAGCCATACATGGAGTTTAATAAGACAAAGTTAGGTGAATCAAAATGTCAAGGAAATGGGGAGGGGGGGGGGGGCATACACAGCCGCCAGCTGCCTATCCTCGTCGAGGTCACTAGTGTTAGTGGCTCTCAGGTAAATTCAGGTAAAACACAAAAATATTTATGTATAATATCTGGTTCTGACAAATAAGCACACATTAATATAGAATATATATATATATTATATATATATATATATATATATATAGTATAAAACAATCTCTCTCTCTCTCTCTCTCTATATTATATATATATATATATAATGTGTGTAAAATGTGTATGTTTGTGTATATTGCCTTTTAATATGTTATTTAGAAGTATATATAATTGATAGTTACTTTAACAGCAAAACCCTTATAGGGAGAGGTGGTATAATGTGTGTACACATGGATGAGTCAGGGGGCATGATCTCTCACATGTTTGATCTAACTTTCCCTTCCTGCAGCTGAAGATGCTCCTCACGAGGAAAACATGTACACCACCTTCTTCCAGGAGACCGGACGAGGCAAATATGTTCCCAGAGCCATATACGTCGACCTCGAGCCCACCGTAGTAGGTCAGTACTTGGCTCCTGTCTCTGTATACAGTATATATATAAATTATATATATCAGTATACATTTATATTTATATATATTCTGCTCTTTCTGCCTCTTTTGAAAATAGGGGTGACATTTGCATATTTCCAATCTAGGGGGACTATCTCGTCCAGAGATTTTGTGAAAAGTAATTTCAGTGGTTGGCATAGTTCTTCTTTCAGTTCCTTTATGACTTTGGGTTGAATTCCATCCACAACTGGGGCTTTTGAGTCTTTTAGTTTGTAAATGTACTTCCTGATTATGTCGTATGTTATGGTAATATTCCTAAATTCATTCTCTTTACCTCCTTGAAACTTTTGTCTGGGTGATGGGATGTCATCTAACGCATCATGGTGCCAATGCATCATTTTATTAGCTTAAAGCTGACAACACTTATGTAGGATCATAGCAGAAAGGTTCGTATTGATACTGTTAGCCGTTTTAAATACAAGAAATATTCTGGGCATAAATAAAATAAAAAAAAATTAATACAATACAGTACTGTACAAATGAATTAGACAAATCTGGCGTGCAGCGTCCCGGGAGTTTATCACATACTTGCTGGCTCTTGTTATAATAATTATAATAATAATAATAATAACTACTTTATAATAATTATAATTTATAGCTCACTGTCACTTTTTATAGTAATGTTTTATTACCTGCCCACCCACACACTATGTCCATCCCACCACCAGCCCACCCATCCACACATCACCACCCCAGGCCACCCACCCACACACACTACCACCAGGCCACCCATCCACACACCACTACCACCAGGCCACCCACCACACACACCACCACCAGGCCACCCACCCACACACACCCACCACCACAGACCACCACCCACACACACACACACACCACCAGACCACCCACCCACACACACACACCACCAGGCCACCCACCTACACACTACCACTACCAGCCCACCCACCCACACACCACCACCACCAGCCCACCCACCCACACACTACCACTACCAGCCCACCCTCCCACACACCACCACCACCAGCCCACCCACCCACACACCACCACCACCACCAGGCCACCCACCCACCCACACACACAGCACCACCACCAGCCCACTTACCACCACCACCAGTCCACCCACATACACAGGGGAGACATGATCACTACCTACAAAATTCTGAGAGGAATTGATTGGGTTGATAAGGATAAACTGTTTAACACGGGTGGTACGCGAACAAGGGGACACAGGTGGAGACTGAGTACCCAAATGAGCCACAGGGACATTAGAAACAACTTTTTTAGTGTCAGAGTAGTTAACAAGTGGAATGCATTAGGCAGTGATGTGGTGGAGGCAGACTCCATACACAGTTTCAAATGTAGATATGATAAGAGCCCAGTAGACTTAGGAATATGTACATCAGTTGATTGACGGTTGAGAGGCAGGACCAAAGAGCAAGAGCTCAACCCCGCGCAAGCACAACTAGGTGAGTACACACCCTAGATCTACCTCCACCTTCCCCACTCACCCATCCTGCAAGCCCTATACCCACCCTGTATACAACCGCCATACACCTGCTCCATAACCTATATCCTCCTATTGTTTATGGGGGTCTCAAATGGGCACTGGTCATAGGAGGTGTCATGTCACAGTGCCCTGATAATTTATACCCTGCCCAACAATGCAACATTGACCTGTAACTAATCTTTGTCTCAATGGATGCACTCTATATTGATGCTGCAGTATTGATGCTGATGAGTTATATTTATTTGTATTAGCCATGTTATAATAGTAGGTAGGGAATTATTTGTTGTCAAGAGAAGAATGTTGATGAATAGGTTGGTGATGAGGCAGTTTTAGTTGTCCACTTTCTCAAGATGGAGGAGACAGTTTGTGTGATCCCGGAGACATTTCTGCCACAACTGTGTTCACTAAGCAAGGATTTCTGAGTTTATGTAGGTGTTGTATCTTTACCAGTGTAGTCACCTCTGTCAATTTATATTGTTGTTATTTGTTGATATAAAACCTTGCTTTAATGTACCTTTTCACATTACCTGATATGTTAGATATGTTAGATTAAGGACCTCCCCGAAATGCTATGCGTGTTAGTGGCTTTACAAGAATGTACAAATACCAATCTTATGTAATCTCACAAACACATTGTACTTTCTTGTAAATAAATTATTATTATTATTTTAATAATAATGTGTACAGTAATTCCAACTTCAGTTTATGACACTCAAAGTAATTTGGGCAAAGTCCTGTAAACTACATACAGTAATTCATGTCTACAATTTTCTTTTATGAAAATTTAACAATCCTAAATTACTGTATTAAGATTGCTGCAATAAAATTATTTGCCTTGCTTACCTGTGCAGACGTGGTACGCACTGGGCCTTACCGTCAACTCTTCCACCCGGAGCAGCTCATCAATGGGAAAGAGGACGCTGCCAACAACTATGCCCGGGGCCACTACACCATTGGCAAGGAGCAAGTTGACCTTGTACTTGACAAAATGCGGAAGATGGCAGATGCCTGCTCTGGTCTCCAGGTGAGGCAGTCATAATGTTAATACCGGTAGTGTACCAGGGTGGCATATGTATGGTATACCTGCTTGCTAAAATGATTCTTGGGTAGGATTAAAGATGTGGAAATTGGTCTACAAATGAAGTCTGGCTGGGTGTGCTTGGTTTGGCCATTGCTTGCTATGGCAAAATTCATTCATTCACTGATACAGTTTGTGTGTAAATGCAGAGAACTTGTCAAGAGGTAAATTAATTTGTTATAATACTTTATTAATATATTTAATGCATTTGGGAAAAAGAGTGATTCGATATCATTGCAATGTAGATACAGTAATATCAAACACGATTTCTTTAAGTATACAAAAACACTTGTGTAGTCCTTTGGACTGATATAATTTCAGATTCTAGGTTTAACTGTAGGGCATGATATCCAATTGTGTGTTCTTTATTCATTATTTGGGTATTTCCCGTAGGGCTTCCTTGTGTTCCACTCCTTCGGTGGAGGTACTGGATCAGGATTCACCTCCCTCCTCATGGAAAGACTCTCGGTGGACTATGGAAAGAAGAGCAAACTTCAGTTTACTGTCTATCCTGCCCCCCAGGTATGTCTCGGATAAACTAGCCACTTCTGAGTTTTAATGTCTATATATGAAGGGAAGAAATATGCAACTCGCACATGCCGTTTTTTTTAAGCCTGATCTCTTTCATTTTCATGCCTCAGATTTGCACAGCTGTGGTTGAACCTTATAATTCCATCTTGACAACACACACTACTCTGGAGCATTCTGACTGTGCCTTCATGGTTGACAATGAGGCCATCTATGACATCTGTCGCAGAAACCTGGGCATTGAGCGCCCCTCATATGAGAACCTCAACCGTTTGATCGGCCAGATTGTGTCTTCCATAACTGCCTCTCTCAGGTACACTTAGGAGTTACTGTCAATATCTATATATATAATTATGAATTATATATATATAATTCATAATTATATATATATAAATATATTGTATGTACATATTTTTTGTATTTCAAAAATATTCTTGCAAAGCCTCTGACATATAGATAAACATAAAAAAAATTGATGCATATGATATTGAACATAATCCAGAGAATCTTAGCTGTTATCCTAAACACTAACGATTCAACTGATGGTGTGGGTAATGCCAACAGATTCGACGGTGCTCTTAACGTCGACTTGACAGAGTTCCAGACCAACTTGGTGCCGTACCCTCGCATCCACTTCCCCTTGGTCACTTATGCTCCCGTCCTCAGTGTCGAGAAGGTCAGCTAAAGACCTATTCTATTTCCAAGATAACACTCTAATGGATGATGATTTACTATTAGCTGATAATTATCTTTCAAGCTGACAACACAATATATCACACATTAACATTTTTTATTTAGTTTCAATAAATGCAGTGAGTCTCTGATGATGCAGTTAATACCCTTTTATTGGTAAATAGCATAATTAATGAGGCATCACTTGTATGTAAGATTTAGCTATCAAAGGACAAATTAAACAATAAGTGTAATGAATAATGCCATTTTGCACAATGGCTGATACAGGCTGGTATGATGAACTGAATACCATGAGACATAATATAAATTCTATATTTTATTAATTTGAGTAAGATAATAATGATCATTGTATACAGACATTGACCACACCTCCTCCCATAGGCCTACCATGAACAACTGTCTGTTGCGGA
The DNA here is from genome assembly GCA_020271785.1 of Procambarus virginalis. Lineage (NCBI taxonomy): Eukaryota > Metazoa > Arthropoda > Malacostraca > Decapoda > Cambaridae > Procambarus > Procambarus virginalis. The sequence continues at coordinate 6,499,516 of WNGS01000690.1, read as the reverse complement.
GATTACAAATGCTTGCTTTGAGCCCAACAACCAGATGGTCAAGTGTGACCCCAGGCGAGGTCAGTCATCCCATTCCTTTTTGACAGAAATAAAAACTGCAATATTCTATCATAAATTGTTTTGCCATTTGAATACATCAAAAGAAGACATAATTTTTTTTTAATAATTAAGTATACTGTATTTTATAAATAAATAAATACGTATAATAAATAAATAAATATGTTTATTCAGGTAAGGTACATACATACAAGTGAATTTTACATAAATTGATCGATTTATAGATAGAGCTAGTACATACAATGCCTAAAGCCACTATTACGCAATGCGTTTCGGGCAGATATATAAATAAGCTTATATGTAGCATCATTTACTGAAATTGTAATAACTGTGCATTTTGTGTCAATAAAATGCAATTTAATAATACATAATTTAAATGGTTCATATGTACATCTTATCATTAAACATATGGAAAGTAAAGTTCCCCAAATTCAATACATTATCTCTAAACAATGCATAAATCTTTTTTAATACAAAAAATGGTCTGAAGCAAAATGTGACTTTCAGTTATAATAGTCTTATTACTGCACTTCAAATTTAGAATTTTGATAAATTAGGGAAAATGCTGAACACAATGATGTCATTGTATGGTTATTGCATGTGTTCTGGCACCTGTAAAACTGCATGTGACATTTATTTAGTATTAAGTATTTACCCCTTTATATCTTTAAATCATTTTTATTTGAAGTACAGTGTTCTAAATTTTGTCCGAAATGCTTAGCGTAGTAATGACTTAATTTTATGTGCAACCCCTTTACCTACAATTATACCTGTGTCTCATGTTCAACGTATGAATATTATCATAAATTTTCATGAATTATTATTATTATTATAACATAGTAGGTTTGTGTTTTTGGGGATGTATGGGAAGTGTTGTATAAGATCACAGTAATCTTTATCTTGTATGCTGTACTTGTGGTAATTACAGTACTTCTTACAGGAAAGTACATGGCCTGCTGTCTACTGTATCGTGGAGATGTAGTACCCAAAGACGTCAACTCTGCCATCGCTGCCATAAAGACTAAGCGACAGATTCAGTTTGTTGACTGGTGTCCAACAGGATTCAAGGTAAGAAGATTGGCAGCCTTGACAGGTTGAAAGTGATTTTAGTGTTATAATTGGTACAGGATGCTTTACAACCAGCAAAAGACTGTCACTTTAATCACTTTCTGCCCGAAACGCTGCACGTACTAGTGGCTTTACAAGATTGTAATTACTATACTATGTATCCTCACAATCCCAATGTACCTTCTTGTATATATATAAATAATTAAAAAATAAATAAATTAATTAATTTTTTCCATTTCCAGTTTTGTCAACAGCAAGTTCTGACATTATAATTTATGCTCTCTTTCTTACAGATTGCTTGTTGCTAGGTCAGTTCATTATTGTCCCTTCCAAAATTTACTTCTTCCAATTTCCTCCCAATAATTTGGGATCAATTAATAGACTTTTAAGGCACTGTATCTCCACTCCTCACTTTCTCTTGACCCATTTTCTCCATAAAATGGAATGAACTACCTAGCTCCCCATACCCTAAGATCTCATATTCACTTGACTTGTCTATGTCCAACAGGTTGGTATTAACTACCAGGCCCCCACAGTGATCCCCAATGGAGACATGGCCCCAACCCAGCGAGCGGTGTGTATGATCTCCAACACAACAGCCATAGCCGAAGCCTGGGCCAGACTGAACCATAAGTTTGATCTTATGTACTCCAAGCGAGCCTTTGTTCACTGGTCAGTACTCAAAGTTTCCACATCAGTCAAAGAAGGTTATCTGAATGAAAAAGTGAGTGAAAGTATTAATGCATGAATGAATGATTATGATTGGATGGTTTTCGATTAGAAATGGATGAATATATTAACTTATGAGTGTATAAATATATACAAAAATTTATTTATCCGTAGTTCTGACACCATATTCCAGTGTGTAAGCTACCCATTGGGATGGCCATTGCAGATTTTCCAGAGATTGTCACCACACAAACCCTTCACTCTTTCAATATCTTTATCTCTTTTTCCCAAACCTTCCTTTCATATATTGATCCATTCTTCCTTTTCAAGATGCTAGTCATCTGCTCCCACTGTATGACCCCTTTATTTCACCCTTGTACACTTTTTTCTTTAAACCACTCAAGCATGCTACTAAAATGTCCAGTTGTCCATACTACCTCAGTGTATTGTGCTTCATCCACTCCACATTTCATCTCCTCAATCCTTTCACTCATGCCACATTTCTCATAAACATTCCCATTGCTGTATCATTCCTACATCTTTAAACCAGCTGATTCCCCCATAAAACTTATTTTCACTGCTTGTACTCTTAAGCATTTTGCTACTTTCCATACAGATGTGTCACTTCCATATCAGGGCTGGGAGTGATGTACTAATCTAATCCTTTCTTAACCTGTATACTGTACTATTTCTTCATTTCATTATGCTCCTATACTTATAAAAGCCACAATACTAGTATATCATTATAATCTCTCGAACACCGTAACTTTTTCCAACAATAATCATCACCTTTCTTCTGTGCACACTGTGTCAGGCTCACAATCTATTGCAATTCTTCCTCACTCTCAACAAAGAACATGGTATCATTTGTATACACATGTTATTTCAATAATATAAATTTGTCATCACAATCAACAATGATTTCTATTGCAGGTGTTTTACTTTTATTTCCTTAGCTAATTTATCCATATTGTGTATGTATGTATGTATATATATAATATATATATATATATATATATATATATATATATATATATATAATATATAATATATATATATATATAGTAAATGGCCAGAAAGACATTAAACAACAATATCTTCCACTAATTTATTTTAACATTCTTTCTTATTGTTTCCTTTATGCTCACATAAGCTCTGATGTACATACAAAAGGATTTTACTGTACTTGATAAACTCTTTACAGATTTATAAACTTACAACGTCTCCAACCATGCTTCAAGATCAATCTAATCCTACACCTTTTTCTAGATCCACCTAGTCATACTTTTTCTGTATCCATAAAAGCAGCATAAAATTTTCTCCTCCTTACTAGAACATTTTCAACTATTCTCGTTATACAAATCTGATCTATAACGCCCCCTTCTAAAAATGTCATGTCTTTCATAGGTATGTTGGGGAGGGCATGGAAGAAGGAGAGTTTGCTGAGGCTCGTGAAGACTTGGCAGCGCTGGAGCATGACTATGAAGAGGTAGCCCAGGACTCGAACCAGGATGAGGAAGATAATGAGTATTAGCAAGATATGGAGAACATAGAGATAATATGATAAGTAGAGGGAATACAAAGATAATGCAGTAACCAACCAGAGGAAATAAAAAGGTAATACAGTAACCAGAGGGAATACAGAGAGTCTGTACTGTAATACAGTAACCAGCGGAAATGTAGAAATATTGTATTACGTTAATCAGAGGGAATACAAAGATAATATGGGCACCAGAGAGAACACACAGATAATAAAGTAACCAGATGGAATACAACAATAATAAACTTTCAAGAGAGACTACAAAGATAATATAGTAACAGGATGGAATATAAAGATAATTCAGTAACCAGACAGAATACGATGATAACACAGTAACTAGAGGGAATATGGAACAAAGTTGATCTGAAATAATGAACTAAAGTTGCCCAGTATAAAGTCTTAGCAATATTAGTAAATATTACAAACACAAGAAGAACAGTAGGAAGAAACCCAAATAAAACTGTTATATAAAATAGAAGCCACAGTGTGCTGGCTTTGAGACTGAAGGAGGAACAGCAACAGTCAAAATGTGTGTAAGAAATGAAAGCAAAGTGAAAGAATTGCTTTCAGTCCCTACATTAAGTTAATGATTAATTCACTAACTGAAATATTAGGGCCACGAAAGTTACAGCTTGAACACTGACTGTTGAGGGCACCCAGTTGGGAAGTCACAGGGTAATTCTCTAGCTTTAGCCAAAGAAATCTTTACTTCTACTTTTATTATTATTATAAATGCCTGAGATGCAGAAGGAAATCACAAGAATATGATGTATATGAGAAAATACTAAGGCCATACGACGAGATTCATTCCCATTGTATAGCCTCAATATTTTCTTGGTGCTTGAGATCTTTCACTACCATATTCTTAAACCTCACTTGAGTAACAGTGTTGAATCTCACTAGAGATGTGACCAATCAGGTGCAAGCACTGACACCCACTCAAGTTTGGGTATTAAGAAACTGGTAAGATCACCCCCCAAAGAGTTGGAAAGACACACAGCTGAGGACCACCACAATGTATTAGCTTGCTGGTTTAAGCTTACTAAGATGAAAATGGTAACATAGTATTTAGCTTATCTTCCAGAATATATAAGGTATTAGGTATGGCAAGAGAGTGAAGTTCTTGACTGTTTGATAACTTTTGGCAAAGATAATGATACAAGTTTCCATCATTTGTTTGGCTGACAAATTTTTCACTTGGACGACAGTTATTAAATCACATTATCATTGCTTTAGGCCTTTGTCTTGAGGTACGACTTGCCTAACATAAATAAAGAGTATACTGTATGCAGGCGATAAGTCACAATAATGTGGCTAAAGTATGTTGACCAGACCACACACTAAAAGGTGAAGGGACAACGACATTTCGGTCCGTCCTGGACCATTCTCAAGTCGATTGTGAGAATGGTCCAGGATGGACCGAAATGTCGTCGTCCCTTCACCTTCTAGTGTGTGGTCTGGTCAGTATACTGTATGTTACAAGATTACTTCATGAAACTTGTGATACCTTGATAGTACTTGGTACAGTATCTCCAAGTAAGGTACAACCCAGAAAGTCCTTAGGGAGTCAAATAGTCTAAAACTCATCTCTTCTGCCATGCCTCCAACTTAGGATCATGACAATTAAATGCTCAATTAAGTGAAATGTTCACTTTAATTGCTTTTGATATGACAAGCAAGTGCATTTATCAATTTTATATAAAAGCCACTTAAAAGGCTGGCATTTATTTAAATTAATTGTTGATAAAACCTAGTTTAGTATTATTGATGCTTTTAATATATAAAACATACCTGAAATCAGTTCCTTTTATTGCACAAAACTAATAATTCACACTGTGTCTTATTACTGTATGTGCAGATATAAAAATGATGACAACATTTCTCAAGCCCCAGATGTTTATGGTAAGGAATGTTTTCTATTCATTTTGTACATTTCTTCAATAAATTTATATGAATTAACCATGCAGGTTTTATTACAATACAGTACCATAAAATCATTAATTATACAGTCTTTACCTGAGGGCTACAACACTAGTGGTCTCGATGAGTACAGGAAGCCAATGTCTGAACAGTTTTAAATTTTTGATAACATTACATTTTGTGAGAGAGACAGAGATAGACCAATGGTATTCCACCTAGTATTTAAGAAGAATTTTATTTATACCTGTATACTCTATGTACATACATTAAAAGAGATGACACTGTGAAGCATTTATAGGCACACAATCTATCAGATTGTTACTTAGCTAAATGAATTAGGGGGGTTTCAGTTCATGAGCTCATTATGTGCCTCTGTCCATTTTCATGTATAGGATAGATATGGGGTGCATTATAAATGAAAAAATCATCTCGGTAATGTTAAAAATAAAATCTGATTAACTTAACATTGCTAACTAGACAAGATAGTGCTGATCTCATCAAAACTATAAAACACTGAACAAGTTGGGGGATATCAATCCAGACCATATCTTTAAAATGTCCAATTTAATGCACACAAGGGGTCCGTAGAATTACCCAAATCTACCCAAAGTACCCAAATCCTCCTAGCATTACGTAAATAATGAAAATATGATATATTTACTTACTGTAATGTTGGTGCTGCACGTAGAACACGATCAAACCTATTTTCACTCTGAAATAATGTAATTTCATATCGAAATTCGAAGTAAATATGTAGCAGGTGACGCCATAGGAAGTCGACAGTCCAAGCGACAAAATTGTGGAGCGACTTATCCAAGATATATGGTCGCCTGGAGAGTGTTTGCTGCTATATGAGCTTCCTGTACACAGTGATCCAGTCGTCGCAATTTTTTTTTCAATTCTTTGGTCAAATTGTAGCAAATTTAATTAATGATATTAACAAGTAGAATGGGTATTTGTAATAATATCTTTCATAAATACCCACAAAACATTTAATATTGATTTAAAAAAATGTGTCTGGAAGTTAAATCAACTCCACAGGGCAATAATTTTGCTATAGATACTATCGTTATTCGTTTGTATGCGTTCGCTACTTAAACTACTCATGTCCTTTTCGTGGACATCTGGCATCCTGATTCAGGCAGGACTCTCCAGTGGACATTAAACATCCTAATTCTGGCAGGACTCTCTCCAGTGGAGATTCAACATCCTGATTGAGGCAGGACTCTCTCCAGTGGATATCCAACATCCATATTCAACCAGGACTCTCTCCAATGGATATCCAACATCCTGGTTCAGGCAGGACTCTCCAGTGGATATCGAATATCCTGATTCAACCAGGACTCTCTCCAATGGATATCCAACATCCTGATTCTGTCAGGACTTTCTTCAGTGGATATTGAACATCCTGATTCAGGCAGGATTCTCCAGTGGATATCCAACATCCTGGTTCAGGCAGGACTCACTCTAGTGGATATCCAACATTCTGATGACATTGTAGACAGAGAAATTTCTACACAGTGATTGTAGGCTGTTATAGGCTTGAAGATATAAAAAAGTATCTACGTAAATGACGAAGAAAGAAATTCATAATTTTTTAATATCCATTTATTATTAGGCTCATTATAATTATTATTACTTGCTCATCAACTCATTTTTGTTAATGATATGTTAAGAAACATGATGATAAGTTTGATATTTGAATTGGCTGTATCTCGGTAATATATGTGTAAAAGGCTTAATATTGGAAATTAGCAAAGAAAGAGTTAACAGAAAGAAACGTCCAGTGATGCGGTAATTCTAATGGTAGCATTTTGAAAACGATTCTATGGCTGGTTTTGATTTTGAGTTTTGCGAAAAATGACGATTTCGCCGAGGTGGCGATTTTTCCGTGGCAGCTCCGCTTTGCGCCATCTTTTGACAATTATTTACTGATTTAACTGACCGCTGAGCTGTGTAGCCGTCATGTCCCGAGGCACCATGCTTGTGTCTATCTTTTGGTCATTTTTTTATTATTTGATTTAATCATTGGCTATTTTCTGTTTCTATAGGAAATAAGGTAATTAAAATCAAAAGAAAACAAAGGTTTTTGCCGAAAAATGACCGGCTAGCTGACTGATGCATCATACTGAACCACTATATATAAATATATATATATTATTTATATTAATATATATATATATATATATAATATATATATATTATATATAATATATATATAAACAAGAGTTTATTGAATATTCACTCTTATTCTTTATTGATGGGCATTCTTTTGATATCCTTGATCCTGACGACAATGAAAGCCTATCTGAGAGCTGTTGATATTCTGCACTCTGAATATTGCAGAAGGGATCGCATCTATGGATATCTGCTTTCCTTTGATATAATTCTAATATGTTGTGCCTCAGTGGGACTCCTATTTACTAGTTACAGCCGCCGGATTCCTTCGTGGGTATTCTACATCCTGATTATAATGTAGGATGTCCATCATCCTGAGATATCCAATATGATTATATTAATGAGGGCTAATTCCTCATAGTGGACATCTAGCATCATGATTCAGGCAGGACTTTCTCCAGTGGATATCCAACATCCTGATTGTGGCAGAACTCTCTCCAGTGGATATCCAACATCCTGATTCAACCAGGACTCTCTCCAGTGGATATCCAATATCCTGATTCTGGCAGGACTCTCTCTGGTGGACATCCAACATCCTGTTTCAGGCAGGACTCTTTCCAGTGGACGTCCAACATCCTGATTCAGGCAGGACTCTCTCCAGTGGATATCGAACATCCTGATTCAACCAGAATTCTCTCCAGTGGATATCAATCATCCTGATTCTGTCAGGATTTTCTTCAGTGGATATTGAACATCCTGATTCAGGCAGGATTCTCCAGTGGATATCCAACATCCTGGTTCAGGCAGGACTCACTCTAGTGGATATCCAACATTCTGATGACATTGTAGACAGAGAAATTTTCTACACAGTGATTGTAGGCTGTTATAGGCTTGAAGATATAAAAAAGTATCTACGTAAATGACGAAGAAAGAAATTCATAATTTTTTAATATCCATTTATTATTAGGCTCTTATAATTATTATTACTTGCTCATCAACTCATTTTGTTAATAATATGTTAAGAAAACATGATGATAAGTTTGATATTTGAATTGGCTGTATCTCGGTAAATTATGTGTAAAAGGCTTAATATTGGAATTAGCAAAGAAAGAGTTAACAGAAAGAAACGTCCAGTGATGCGGTAATTCTAATGGTAGCATTTTGAAAACGATTCTATGGCTGGTTTTGATTTTGAGTTTTGCGAAAAATGACGATTTCGCCGAGGTGGCGATTTTTCCGTGGCAGCTCCGCTTTGCGCCATCTTTTGACAATTATTTACTGATTTAACTGACCGCTGAGCTGTGTAGCCGTCATGTCCCGAGGCACCATGCTTGTGTCTATCTTTTGGTCAGTTTTTTATTATTTTATTTAATCATTGGCTATTTTCTGTTTCTATAGGAAATAAGGTAATTAAAATCAAAAGAAAACAAAAGGTTTTTGCCGAAAATGACCGGCTAGCTGACTGATGCATCATACTGACCACTATATATAATATATATATATATATATAATATATATATATATATATTCTATATATATATATATAATTATTATATATATATTATATATTATATTAATCTATTTAAACAAGAGTTATCCTCAATATTCTTTATTGATGGGCATTCTTTTGGATATCCTTGATCCTGACGACAATGAAAGCCTATCTGAGAGCTGTTGATATTCTGCACTCTGAATATTGCAGAAGGGATCGCATCTATGGATATCTGCTTTCCTTTGATATAATTCTAATATGTTGTGCCTCAGTGGGACTCCTATTTACTAGTTACAGCCGCCGGATTCCTTCGTGGGTATTCTACATCCTGATTATAATGTAGGATGTCCATCATCCTGANTTAATCTCCACACCAGCAACTAAATACTTTCGCACCGTTTGACAGGTTCAGCTCCTCAATACCAACAACACCAACTAAAGCCTCCACCTTAGCCAAGACAACATTACTGTACTAACTATCCATAACTCCACAACATCACAAGACAAACAAGTCAGTTGTAAGCTGCTAACAGGAGGTGGAAATGGACTCCTCTGGTATCCACCTGTGTAGAACAAAAAAGATCACCATAGTGTACAAAGCTCCTTCCATAGCACAGGCGGCACCATACTGCCACCTGTATGGTGCCTCACCTCCCATGCACATCACTATCACCACCATAGTGCAGACGACGAGGCACAATAACTTGGCTGGAGATGTTTGAACCAAACCAACATCACAAGATGAGAAGCGACTTGATAATGGTCAACAACGGACCGAGAACGTCGTCGTCTCTAGATGGAGAGACGACGAGAGAGAGAGAGAGCGAGAGAGAGAGAGAGAGAGGAGAGAGAGAGAGAGAGAGAGAGAGAGAGAGAGAGAGAGAGAGAGAGAGAGAGAGACTGTTAGTCAACCACCACATAGTGCCACACTGTAGTACAGTGATAGTAAGATATTGCGGTCGTTATCCTCCAAATGAAATATTATGTGACGTGTCTTTTTGAGTAGTTACTGCTTGTGCTGTCTCCTGTTGGAGGAGACAACATCTTTACTGAGTGGAGACAATTACCGCCAGCTTTCTACTACGGCTCTTGCAGTAAAATTATGTTTGCAACAAGCGTGGTATGCTTGATAAGAAGGGTGAGGCTGAAAGGTGACTGACTGGGCGGTTCAATCTGTGGGGGCGGTGTACCATGGGTGGGTGGGTTGTGTGGGTGGTTTACACTGGGTGGGCGCTTTACACTGGGTGGGCAGGCTGTGTGGGCGGTTTACACTGGGTGGGCAGGCTGTGTTGGCAGTTCATGGTGGACGGGCGTGCGTGAGGGCGGTTCAGAATGGGTGGGCGGTGTGTATGGGCGGTAGTTCATGGTGGGCGGGCACACAGAAAAGTGGTCGCGGAAGAATACACTCCGCCATTCAGTCGAGGACCGCACGACGCAGCCAGAGCGAAGACCGCCACAGAAACCAGAACCAAAACACCTGGGTGGAGGGTTTCATCTGTGATCGCTAATGTGTGTCTGCGTCCCTCTCTCATAATAACGTGGCTACAGGACTGAGGAAGGAAGGAGGAAAGGACGCCGACCCTTCTCTACGCTGCCTTACCTCGCCTTCCTGTTTCCATTGACAGATTTTTCTGGCTAAAGAATTTCCATCCTTGTTTGCCCCAGGATGTCGAATGGTTAGTTTTAGTTCACCTACATTTTGCCTTTAAATAAGTATACGTGTATTGCCGCCCACGAGAGGGATATATTAAATAAAAATGTGACTAAAATTAAATGTCGTGCCGTACTGAGAGGCGAGCGTGCAGGCTGTCCAGGCTTACACGCTCAACGTGTCATGTGTTACATATCTATGTTTAGTCTATATTTAAATTGAATATACTTTTTGTTCTGGTGCTGCAACTGATACTAATACATCTTTGGACTCGGGCTTAAAGGCTAATTGTGCAGCCTTCTGTGGGGGTCTGTCTGGAGGAGGCCTCAGTCTTGACGCTACGACCATTAACACTGAAGCTAACGACCATTAACACTGAGGCTAACGACCGTTAACACTGAGGCTAACGACCATTAACACTGAGGCTAACGATCATTAACACTGAGGCTAACGACCGTTAACACTGAGGCTAACGACCATTAACACTGAGGCTAACGACCGTTAACACTGAGGCTAACGATCATTAACACTGAGGCTAACGACCATTAACACTGAGGCTAACGACCGTTAACACTGAGGCTAACGACCGTTAACACTGAGGCTAACGACCATTAACACTGAGGCTAACGACCATTAACACTGAGGCTAACGATCATTAACACTGAGGCTAACGACCGTTAACACAGGCTAACGACCATTAACACTGAGGCTAACGACCGTTAACACTGAGGCTAACGATCATTAACACTGAGGCTAACGACCATTAACACTGAGGCTAACGACCGTTAACACTGAGGCTAACGACCGTTAACACTGAGGCTAACGACCATTAACACTGAGGCTAACGACCGTTAACACTGAGGCTAACGACCATTAACACTGAGGCTAACGACCATTAACACTGAGGCTAACGACCGTTAACACTGAGGCTAAAGACCATTAACACTGAGGCTAACGATCATTAACACTGAGGCTAACGACCATTAACACTGAGGCTAACGACCATTAACACTGAGGCTAACGACCATTAACACTGAGGCTAACGACCGTTAACACTGAGGCTAACGACCGTTAACACTGAGGCTAACGACCATTAACACTGAGGCTAACGACCGTTAACACTGAGGCTAACGACCATTAACACTGAGGCTAACGACCGTTAACACTGAGGCTAACGACCATTAACACTGAGGCTAACGACCATTAACACTGAGGCTAACGACCATTAACACTGAGGCTAACGACCATTAACACTGAGGCTAACGACCGTTAACACTGAGGCTAACGATCATTAACACTGAGGCTAACGACCGTTAACACTGAGGCTAACGATCATTAACACTGAGGCTAACGATCATTAACACTGAGGCTAACGACCATTAACACTCCCGAGACAAGGCTCTTGTAACCCTGAAACACCCGCCAATAAATGTGAAGAAAGGTAATCATTTTCTTCCACGTAACGGACGTGTTTTCCAGAATATGAAGATATCGGTGAGAATTATCTCGACCACATTATTTTTGGTACAGGGATCGGTAAAAGGCATTGTTGGCGCGTGTGAAAGTCGCTACAGGTTTTTTTGTAATTATCTGGCACCAATTGATGTTGCCAGTACTTAAAAATCAATTGTATTTTGCTGATACATAAAATAGTATGATATGAGATATCATAGTATTGATATGAGTGGATATCTGGTTGTCAGGACTGGCTTAGCTATGACTCTCAGCTCTCTCCGTCATCCAGTTACTGTATTCTGTCTATACTGTCAGTCATGGCGAGGCTAATAGCCTCTCAGGGGACCAGTGAATCACCTGTCTCACTCAGGGGACCAGAAAAAGTCACCTGTCTCAATGTCACGCCTGTCCTTTCCAAGCCCCTTAGGAGGGGCGTTCCAGTTGAGAGTGGTCGCAGCTGTTGGCAAGCTCTTTCTCTTGGTCACGGGTGTTGGGCCGGTGGTCCAGGAGGCATCCTGTCTGTGACTTCCACACACACACACACCCTAGCCACCCGGGGTATTTAATGTCTGGGAAAGTCTGTCACGCCTTTTCCCCCTCCCTTCTCCGTCTCTTTCGGTAATGGGTCGTCTTCCTCTACTTGCGCCCCTCCCCCTTTTCCCGTCTCTCTCTTCCTTGTTACTTTTGTCATCTTCCTCCCCCTCCCTCCTCCCTCTCTCCTCAAACCGCTATCACTTCTTTCTTGGCGTTTCCTGTTTATCTTCCTGTGTTTAAATAGCTGAGCCTTTTTTTGTTTATTATCACTGTTTTCTTCTTCCCTTCACTACCTATCAATCTACCCATCTCCCAGAGTCTAACTTATATACAGGTAGAGTACAGCACCACCCACGTGTATGGAGCGCTGTTATTGTTTACCAGAATCAGCTGACTACAATCAGCTGACTGGTTGTCCTTCACGGGAAAGACACTGCTACTCTCCCCTGACCTTATTCTCAGTCACGTGTCTGGCTCCATTCATGTTTATTTTATCTCATTCTTTCCCATCTTTGTTTTGATTTAATTATATTTTATTCTTTATGTGCATTGTGTCGGAGAGACTTGGGTATATGCTGGATATTGACTGTTTATTCGTCTTATTTTGTCATCTTGTTTTCCAAGATAATTATGGATCGGGTCGACGTGTAGAAATTCCATTATCACAGAATTCTTAATTTTTTTACTTTTTACGTCTTGTGTTATGTGACGCACTTGCTAGTGTGTACTCACCTAGTGTGCTCACCTAATTGTGCTTGCAGGGGTTAAGCTCTGGCTCTATGGTCCCGCCTCTCAACTGTCAATCAAATGGTGTACAGATTCCTGAGGCTATTGGGCTCTATCATATCTACACTTGAAACTGTGTATGGAGTCAGCCTCCACCACATCACTGCCTAAAGCATTTCATTTGTCAACCACTGACACTAAACAAGTTCTTTCTAATATCTCTGTGGCTCATTTGGGCACTCAGTTTCCACCTGTGTCCCCTTGTGCGTGTTCCACCCGTGCTAAAGAGTTTGTATTTATCTACCCTATCAATTCCCTTGAGAATCTTAAACACACACACGTGTGTGTGTGTGTGTGTGTGTGTGGTGTGTGTGTGTGTGTGTGTGTGTGTGTGTGTGTGTGTGTGTGTGTGTAAACTAATGTCTCCACTCGACGTTTCGATGTCTTGTACTTCCGGTCATTACTTACTGAGGTGCCTCCCTCGATACACCTGCTTCACTCACTCTCTCACTCTCTCTATCATCCTGATGCCTTCCAAGTGCTATATAGTCGTAATGGCTTGAAGCTTTCTCCTGATAGTTCCCATCGCCCCTCTCCCTCCCCCCCCCCTCACACCGCCCCCCTCTCCACACTACCAAATGCACCAATAATTCGAGCCGAAACTTACGATAAGCAAGTGATTAGGTTTCCCATTGCCAGAGAGGAAGCTTGTTAGGTTTATCCCGGTCCCCCCCCTTGGGCCAACTATTGGCCTTCCCGAGGATGACACCCACAACAGTCCTCTAGCTCCCGGGTACCTGTTTACTGCCAGGTGAACAGGTGCATTAGGTAAAAAGAAAACGTGCTCAAGTATGTCTGTCACGACATGTATGTGTATATATTATGGGATATAACTGAAAAGTTAGGTTGCGAATATTTGTTAGGTTTTTCACGTGAATACTGGTGTAAAGTGATCTCTTAACATTCATTTTACACGAAAGAGCAAATCCACAGGGCCGTGACGAGGATTCGAACCTGCGTCCGATAGCATCCCAGACACTGCCTTAATCGACTGAGCTACGACAGGTAAAAGAGTTGAAACCGAAGTTCTACTGAACTTCTTGTGGATTTGTTCTTTGATGCATCACGTTAATGTGATCTTTGTGTGTAATTCATTTTACACATTTCCGGGTCTAACGGGTAATGTTGACCTCGTTATGTCATTGTCACAAATACAAACTTAGAGAAATATACTTTGTGTAATATAGGTTACAACTTGGTGGCCAGGCGTGCAACACAACGAGATGTGTCGCCAGCCTGCACGGACTCTTGACCTGCCACTCTCTAACAGTCCAACCTTTAA
>WNGS01000690.1:6431493-6446194 GCA_020271785.1 Procambarus virginalis | reverse complement strand
GCTTAGGTACTCCCTTATCCCTGGAGCGCCCTACCGTTATTACTCCTCCTGTTTCTCCAGCTTAGCATCAACCTTTTATGGGGTACTGTGTCAAAGGCTTTCCGACAGTCCAAAAAATGCAGTCCGTCCTGCATGTCTGTGTGTGTGTGTGTTTTGTGTGTGTGTGTGTGTGTGTGTGTGTGTTGTGTGTGTGTGTGTGTGAATAACACACACACAGGTGTACAACTAGGTAATACACACAAACCTCTGGGGGCTGTAGTCCTATGGAACCCGAGTTCGATCCCCAGCAGAAGCAGAATAAAATGGGCAGAGTTTTTCTTCACCCTGATGAACCTGTTTCCCCTAGCAGTAAACAGGTACATGGTGAGTCAGACATCGCTACTGGCTGCTTTCTGGAGATGTGTGTGTTGTGGTGTGTAAGGAAAATATGTAGTAGAATAATAGTGGAAAATAAATTGTTAAAAGGCGGGGTCCAAGGGCTAATAGCTCGATTGGCAAATCAAATAGTAAATACCACCGAGAAGGCATCATTGACGAAGGCTTTCTAGCATCTTTATGGGTAGAGAAACGCCCCATTCTAAGGTCATGTGAGACAAGTCTTACTGGGTGTTTGGCAGCTTCTGCAGGTCAAGGTAGCTAGCTGTCTTCCGCCCAGTAAGGACAGCAGTGAGGGGGTCCGTCTGCATGTCGGTGTGTTGTGTGTGTGTGTGAGTGTGTGGTGTTTGGTGTGTGTGTTGTGTGTGTGTGTGTGTTGTGTGTTGTGGTTCAATAACACACACACTGTTGTACACCCTCCTCTGTCTTCTGTAACATGTCAACGATATCTTCTGCATTAGTCGTAAGGCACCGAAGAAAGAGTGTAGTCTCTGAGGTAAAGTGTCTTCCACTTGTCTAGACCCCCAAGACAGATGTCACTCACGTGGCCAGGTCCTCCAAGCGACAGCACTTGACAGGTGATGACTGACATAACTCCTGAGTGATCAGGTGCTTGGCAGTAACTTGCGACTCACTGGTAACCTGAAGTACAGATTACCCTCATCCTTAGCCCCGTTCCTTAACCTCTCTCTCCCCCTCCATCTCCTATTCCTCTCTCCACTCTGCTCTGTTCTTCATCCTCCACACTCCCTGGCCCTCATTCTCTTCCCCCCCTCGTCCTCCTGTTCGACTCCACCCATCTGCTTCTCTCCCCATCTCCGTCAGCAGACGCATGAGCACGTCTCCCGCAGGGTCGGTCCCAAATCTCTGGCCAATCCAGCATGACAGCCTCGCTACACGGCAGCTTGTCCACGTCCTGGTCATATATACTGGTTACTGGGATGCTCTGCCAGTGGTCTGCTTCCTTCTCACCTTCTGCGTGCTGTGTGTGGCCTGCAGGTGTTGTATGGGGGTTGTGACACCACGCGTCTCCCCTGTGTCTCCGCATCTGTGGTAGATGTGGCGAGTTCATCTGTACGGCATCTGGTGGTAGTTGGCGAGTGTCATCTGACGGCATTATGGTAGATGTGATGAGTGTTCATCTGTACGGCATCTGTGGTAGTGTGGGTGTCATCTGTACGCATCTGTGGTAGATGAAGCGACATTTGGGCAAAATTGACATGCTATCATCCCGTTTTTCTGTTTTGGTTCCTAAGTAGGTTAGGATAGAGCACTTTAGTACGTAGTTCTGACGTTTTGGGAAATCTTACGAGAACGGACTGCCTCTCAAGTGCCATCACCATCCCGATGATCGCCACACACCCTTACCCCCACCACACCACCCCTTTCTCCACCACCACCACTACAACCCACCACCATCCCTCACCACCACCCCCTCACCACCACCCCTCACCACACCACCACCCCCCCCCGCCCCGGACACAAGGAACGGGTCAGGCAGGTCAGCAAGGCGGGAGAGAGCGCTGACCCCTTAGTGGTATACCAACTGTGCCCGTAACTTAATATATTCCCGAGATCAACACCTGTACAGTACAGCACCTCAAGAAAGTCTCCCTTCGCCGACTCTCCTGCCGCTGCAAGTCTGCTTACAGACGTTGCAAAAGCAGTTGCTGATGTTGAAAAAGAAGCTGATGCGCTGCAAAAGTCGCTGGTTTTCTAAAGTTCTGTGGTGTTCTACTGCCTGTGCAACAGTGTTCACGCACTACTGTTGCAAAAAATTCTGTGTCGGCGTCGTGGTGGGGGAAAAACAGAGGAGTACGTAATAACAAAAAATAAACGGTGCAATTAACGTAGGAACCGTTGTCTCTGGCATGTTTTTTCCAGAGGTTATTTTGAGGTTATCTTGAGATGATTCGGGGCTTATCGTCCCTGCGGCCCGGTCCTCGACCTCCTTTTTTGTTAAACACCCCCCGGAAGCAGCCCGTAGCATCTGTCTAACTTCCAGGTACCTTTTACTCTAGTAACAGTTTCCATCAGGTTGAAAGAAACTTCGCCCATTTGTTTCCGTCTCCACCGGGGATCGAACCGGAACTTCAGGACTACGAATACACGTTGCCCATCAGGCTGTCAAGCCCCAGACGGAGAGACGATTGTATAGTTTCGATTATAGAGTGATCACTTTATACTGGTATTTTAAACTGTATCCCTAGCGTCCTGTGTTTGTAAAAGTAGCATTTTGATACTGTTACCATACAAAAATCCAATAGGTGATGATCAAATGAACAATCCACAGGCAGAGTCTTGGATGCTCCTGGACGTAGGTTCGAACCTTCACAGCCCTTTGATTTGTTCTTCTTTTACTGTTCTACATGGTCAACCTACACACTTATTTTTCCAATATACATCACTTTCAACTGTAATGTTTAAAATGTAATGTTTGATTTAGACTGATGTTCTCCTGTTTAGCTCAGTCATTATTGTAACTATGGTATATAGTCGCTACGGAAATAGTTTCTTACTCTGAATTGCACTAATAGATTTTGAAATCATTGAAATGTACTCTAAATCTAAATCTCAGTATACAGTTTATAATTACAAGTACATTGATATTATTATGATTTTCTCTTGGTAAATACTTCTGTAACTTTGTTACCTAACCTAAACCTACTCTAACCCGCAACGCACCTAACCTAACTACAAATTAACAAAACTATCATTTATGAGTAATGCCACCACCCTTTGTGGGTATCTGCCACATCATAAGTGCCACCTTGTACCACCTCCATAAAAGAGCCTATTGCCAAACCTCGCCGTAAAAAAAAGAGCGCCTAATGCCACCACTGTTGCAAAAGTTTGCTGCCGCTGCTACAAAAGTGGTTTCACGGACATCATTAAGTTAACAAAGCTAATTGCAAATGCAAATTACGTGTTTATCTTTGATCTGAATGGTCAAAGGCATCACAAGAAAATGTGTATTTCTCTCCTTGTAACTTGCATGATACACTAAGCCGTCTTCCTTATGTCCTGGTTCTGTATATAGACCACGTCAGACAGGTCTCCTGGTTAACATATCATTAGGCTTTTGGTGCTCGCGTTTCACCAAAGCCTAGTTGATCAGGTACTCCTTTTGCCGGTGGTGTAGCAAATGTCTCGAGGACATTAGAATTCCTTGTTGGGAAATTAACAATTGCAATTACAATTCTGTCTCTGTCTCTCTCTCTCTCTTCCACTCATCACTCGTCTCTCGTCGGTCTCTCTCTCTCTCTTAGTCTCCTTATTACGATCTTACTTTCCAACATGTGTTTTTTATTTATATTCTCCCCGCTGCATCCCTTCCTTTTATATGCTTGACCCTATAAGTTAAAGAATATACTCCGTCTCGCTATATCTCTTGGATTTAACTCTCAAATACCCTCCTGCCCACATCCATCCAAAAATCCTGGATCTCTCAGAATACAGCTTGTGATGTAGGTGGCCTTCTGTAGAAAGGCCGCTCCGTTCTTAGGGGTTTAACTCATTCAGGAAACCATTTTCATTTTTCATTCCTCAGAAAATATGGCAAGCGGGCGGCGGAGGAGGAGTTGAGCAGCCCGGCGTCACGGATGCTCTCTCGTCTAATGCGTCCTCACTGTTTTTGCTGACTTGATCAATCGTTTAAAAAATTAAGCGCACTAACATTTGACGGTTTTTTTTACTATATCGACATCGATATGTTAGTGGACGGGAGAGGTGTTGTTGTTCGGGTTCGTACGTGTCAGGTTGGGAAAAAACAAGCTGTTATGTGTGCAAATCGTGCAACGTGTTGTGTTTTGCTCTTCCATGCGCCATAAACAATCGATTGGCCATAATGTAAACAATTCCATCTCACATGTTGCTGGTTCAGGGAATCCAGAACGAAATCCAGTCATCGACATCGCTAGGAAGTACAGTGACATGGCTCACCGCCTCTAGGGACCTGTGTCACACCTGACTGTCAACACCTTATAAACTTGTTTTAGATTCCACTTACCTCCGACGCGTCACCACCAATAAGAGAATGAATGAAACTCTCGACGCTAAGAGTAAGCTAGAAACATTAAGGAAAGGACAGATGAATGACAAGCAAAAGAGCGCTGGGGAGCATCGCTTGTCGCAGCAAGCATCTGTACACAAAGTTTTCTTTGTGTAAAGGCCAAAACCGTCAGTATGTTCAAAGCGTTATACGACAAAGAGTATTTTAGAAGACGGGACAACCACGAGCGTACTTCTCAGCCTGTAACTTCACTTAGGTAAGCCACACAACACACACACACACACACACACCCACACACACACCCACACACCACACACACACACACCACAGCTACACAACACACACAACACACACACACATTATCTGATGCTAAGATAATAGGAGGGATAGGAAACTTAGATGATTGCTATGCTTTTCAAGAAGACCTGGACAAGCGCAGGAATGGTCGAACAAAGGGCTGTTAGATTTAACCCAAGCAACCCAATCATGTAATGTAATGAGATAGGGGTAGGAAGCAGGAGACCAGATTAAAGTTATAATTTGGGAGATGAAATACTCAAAGTCACGGAGAGAGAAAGACCTGGGGGTTTATATCACGCCAGACCTGTCCCTGAAGCTAATATCGAAGAGGATACATCAGCAGCATATGCCCATGTTGGCCTAACGAGAGAACGGGTCCTTTTAGAAACTTTGTGGTAAGGAATCGTTTCAGAACATTATATACCACAATGTCAGGACAAATCCTGAGTATGCGCCTTCCACATGCGTCCCTATCATATCAGCATAAGACTAAACTGGAAAAGGTTCAGGTTTGCCACCAGACTAGTACCCGATCTGAGAAGTATGAGCTACGAGGAGAGACAAAAGGAATTAAACCTCACTTCGTTGTAATTGGAATACAGAAGGAGAGAAGTGTTAGGGGGGACATGTTCACTACATTCAAGATTCTGAGGGGCATCGACAGGGTTGATAAGACAGTATGGCTTTTTAAAACACAAAGGGGTCACACGCACTAGGTGACACAGGTAGAAACTGATTGCCCAATGAAGCCACAGAGATATATAAAGAACTTTTTAGGTCAGAGTGGTTGACAAAGGAATGCATTTGGAAGCGGGTACTCTTGCTTGTCACGAATCCACCAAACAACTCAATCGACGTTTTTAATACACATTAAAGCCACCGTAATAGTAACTTTCTCGACGCTCGTCCTGGGGTTCCAGACAGGCTCGATCCAGCGTCCTGCTCCCAAGATTTTCGCTCGAGTGGTTGCTTGGGTTGCGTACGTTTTAGTTATAGCAAAATAGAGTTGGTTTTTTTTTTTACGGGGTGTCAAACCGAGAGAGACCACAAAAACTTGGCCTTCATTTACGGTGAGCGGGTTTAGACAATCTGCGACGATTGTCTTTTGTCGACGTGGTTGGTCTCCCTCGGCCCGGCAGGCAGGCGGAGGAGAATTACAAGTATTTTGTCAATAAATTGACAGTGAAGAATCGAGTAATATGGCTATACGCCCCTGGGACACCGTGAACAATGGCTGGGGGACGGTGTGACAATAGCTGGGACCTTGAGAACATGCTGGGACCGTATGCCCCTAAACTGGGTGGTTTTAGGGAAATTAACTCACGTCAAATATTGGACGCCGGTGAGTATGGTATTCGACGCTATTGTGGACTGTTCCCTGTTCTGGCGATTGTGGGGAGGTAAAACCACTCCATTTTTTACAGAGAGAAGAGAGAACGGTTCTAAGTAAACTGTGTAGACGCTCGGAGCTTGCATAGTGGTAGGACCTTTGAGAAGCCGCCGGCTCCCTGTCCCCGTCGAGACCAATTAAGATATAGTATGGCCTCGTCTACCTTCAGGTAAACTCGTGTAGACGAGTGAGGGTAGAGTATTCATGGCTGCTACTGGCTACTTGCACAACTCTCCTCAAGTGATATAATTCATTGTACTGGACAGTACTGGTGTACATTGTAAGTCGTACATTTATTATTGGTGTAATGCAGTCTGTACATTTAATACAGTGTATACATTGAAGAATGTAATTGAAAGTTATTCCTCTTGAAATTCACGACTTGGTGTTAGTAGCACCATAGGCTTTCCCAGCCAGGTTAGAGGGTTCTTGGGTTGCCTACCTTACTGGGTAGAGTTAAAGGTTGGACTGTTAGAGAGTGGCAGGTCAAGAGTCCGTGCAGGCTGGCGACACATCTCGTTGTGTTGCACGCCTGGCCACCAGGTTGTAACTATATTAACACAAAGTATATTTCTCTAAGTTTGTATTTGTGACAATGACATAACAAGGTCAACATTACCCGTTAGACGACCTAAATGTTGTAAAATGAATTACACACAGAAATTACAATAGAGTGATGCATCAATGAACCAAATCCACAAGAAGTTCAGTAGAACTTCGGTTTCAATCACAACTCTTTTTAACCGCACCTTGTCGTAGCTCATCGATTATAAGGCAGCGTCTGGGATGCTAGCGGACGCAGGTTTCGATCCTCGTCCGGGCCCTTGTGGATTTTGCTCTTTCGTGTAAAATGAATGTTCAAGAGATCACTTTACATCAGTAATTTAACGTGAAAACCTAACAAATATCGCACCTAAACGTTTTTCAGTTATATCCAAATATATACACAATACATGTCGGGACAGACATACTTGAGCACGTTTCTTTTTACATAATGCCTCTGGGGGGGGTTCACCTGCAAGTAAACAGGTACCCGGGAGCATAGGAGACTGTTGTGGGGTGTCATCCCCTGGTGAAGGTCCAATAGTTGGCCTCAAGGGGGGGGGGACCGGGATAAACCTAACAAGCTTCCTCTCTGGCAATGGGAAACCTAATCACTTGCTTATCGTAAATTTCGGCTCGATTATTGTGCATTTGGTAGTGTGGAGAGGGGGGAGCTGTGTGAGTGGGGGAGGGATAGGTGGATGTGAACTATCAGGAGAAAGCTTCAAGCCATAACTACTATATAGCACTTGGAAGGAATCAGGATGATAGGAGAGAGTGAGTGAAGCAGGTGTATCGAGGGAGGCACCTGAGTAAGTAATGACCGGAATTACAATACATCGAAACGTCGGTGGAGACAATTATTTTAAACACACACCCCACACACACCTACACACACACCACAACACACACAACACACACACACACCAACACACCACCACACCACAATCTCTCTGCAACAACACAACGTCGGCGGCGGCCCCGCGCGCGCTAGTTGTGATTTGTGTGTGTGTGTGTGTGTTGATTGTGTGTGTGTGTGTGTGTGTGTGTGTGTGTGTTTGTTGTCCCCTCTGTCTCCCCTCGCCGTTTCGCTTCTGGTCTTTCCTGTCCTTCCTTCCTGGTTCCTCCCCGCTCCCCCTTCTTCCACCACTCTCTCCTACTCCATCCTGCTGCCTTCCCGTGCTCTCTCGTCGTCCTGCTTGCCGCTTTCTCACCTTCTCGTTCCCCTCTCCCCTCTCCCCTACACCCCCCCCACCGCCCCCCCCCTCCTCCACACTACCAAATGCACAATATTCGAGCCGAAAAAAAAAAAAAAAAACTTGGTTACAATAAGTCAGTGATTAGGTTTCCCATTGCCAGAGAGGAAGCTTGTTAGGTTTATTCCCAGGCCCCTCCTCCCCCCCCCCCTTGGGCCAACTATTGGCCTTCCCCAGGATGACACCCACAAGTGCTCCTAGCTCCCGGTTCCTGTTTACTGCCAGGTGAACAGGGTCATAAGGTGAAATAAGAACGTGCTCAAGTAGTCTGTCCCGCCAGTATGTGTGTAGATATTATGGGATATAAGAAAAGTTAGTTTGCGATATTTTGTTAGGTTTTTTCACGTTACTACTGATGTAAAGGTGCTCTCTTGAACTTCCATTTTACCGAAAGAGCAAATCCCCAAGTGCCGTGACGAGGATTCCGAACCTGCGTCCGATAGCAGCACCAGACACTGCCTTAAGCGACTGAGATACGACAGGGTAAACAAGAGTTGAAACCGAAGTCTACTGAACTTCTTGTGGATTTTGTTCATTTGATGCATCACTTACTGGGATCTTTGTGTGTAATTCATTTTACACATTTCCGGGTCTAACGGGTAATGTTGACCTTGTTATGTCATTGTCACAAATACAAACTTAGAGAAATATACTTTTGTGTAATATAGGTTACAACTTGGTGGCCAGGCGTGCAACACAACGAGATGTGTCGCCAGGCCTGCACGGTCTCTTGACCTGCCCCTCTAACAGTCCAACCTTTACTCTACACATAAGGTAGGCAACCCAGAGCAACCCCTCTAACCTTGCTTGGGAAAGCCTATGGTATACTAACACCAAGTCGTAATTTCAAGAGGAATACTTGTCAATTACATTCTTCAATGTATACACTGTATTAAATGTACAGACTGCATTACACCAATAATAAATGTACGACTTAAATGTTCAACCATTACTGTAGTACACTGAATTATATCACTTGAGGAGAGTTGTGCAAGTAGCAGTAGCAGCCATGAATCTCTACCCTCAACTCGTCACACGAGTTTTACCGTGAAGGTAGACGAGCCATACAAATCTTAATGGTCCCTCGAACGGGGACCTAGGAAGCGGCGGCTTCTCAAGGGGGGTGGGAGGTCCTACCACTATCAAGCTCGAGCGTTACACAGTTTAATTAGACAGTTCTCTCTCTCTCGTAAAAAGGAGTGGGTTTACATCCCCAATCGCGCAGAACCTGAAGTCCCCTAGCCAGTCGCATACCATACCACGTCGTCAATATTGCCGGAAGTTAATTTCCCTAAACCACCAGTTAGGGGCATACGGTCCCCAGTCACTGTTCCAATGGTCCCAGCTATTGTCACACCGTCCCCAAGCCACTTGTCACGGTGTCCCGGGGCGTCATAGCCATATACTCGAGTCACTGGTCACATATTATTGACAAAATACTTGTCCTCCTCCTCCGGCCTGCCCGCCGGGCCGAGGGAGACCAACCACGTCGACAAAAGACAATCGTCGCAGATTGTCTAAACACCCGCTAACCGGTAAATGAAGGCCAGTTTTTGTGGTCCTCTCTGGTTGACACCCCGTAAAAAACCAACTATTGCCATAACTGAAAACGTACGAACCAAGCAACCACTCGAGCGAAAATCGTTGTAGCAGGACGCTGAGATCGACCTGTGGCACACCCCGACGAGCGTCGAGAAAGTTAATATGACGTTCTTTATGTGTATTAAACGTCGCATTTTGAGTGTTTGGTGGATTTCTGTGACAGCCACGATGTACCCGCTTCCTAAGCTTCCATTGGGGGGTGGTCAACCCCTCTGACACTAAAAAATTCTTCTTAATATCCTCTGTGTGGCTCATTGGGCACTCAGTTTCCACCTGTGCCCCCTAGTGCGTGTGCCCCTTGTGTTAAACACCTGTCTTTATCACCTGTTCGATCCACGAGAATCTTGAATGTGGTGATCATGTCCCCATACCTCTTCTTGTCCTTCCAACGAAGTGAGGTTTAATTCCTGCAAGCGCTCCTCGTATGCTCATCTCTCTCACCTCGGGTACTAGCCTGGTGCCAAACCTTTGAACCTTTTCCAGGTTAGTCTTATGCGTGACTAGATAGGACTCCATGCTGGAGCCGCATACTCCAGGATTGGTCTGACATATGTGGTATATAGTGGTCTGAAAGATTCCTTACAAAGTTTCCTAAAGGGCGTTCTTATTTTAGCCAACCTGGCATATGCTGCTTGATGTTATCCTCTTGATATGAGCTCATGGGACAGGTCTTGCGTGATATCAACCCCCAGGTCTTTCTCTCTCTCTGACAATTGAAGTATTCATCTCCAATGAGCCTGGTATCGTCTCCTGCTTCCTACCCCTATCTTCATTACATTCATTTGCTTGGGTAAACTCTAACAGCCTTTGTTCGACCATTCCTGCACTTGGTCCAGGTCTTCTTGAAGTCCTCAAGCTGTCCTGCTGTCTTAATCCGAATCCTGTGTCCTGTGTGGTGTGTGTGTGGTGTGTGTGTTTGTGTTTGTGTGGTGTGGTGTGTGTGTGGTGTGTTTGTGTGGGGTTTGTGTGTGTGTGGTGTGTGTGGCTACCTAAGTGAAGTTACAGGATGAGAACTACTCTCGGGGTGTCCCGTCCCTTCTCAATACTCTTTGTCGTATAACACCTTGAAACTACTGACGGTTTTGGCCTTTCCCAAAGCAAACTTTGTGTACGAGCTTGCATTCGACAAGCGATGGCTCCCCCAGCGCTACTTTTTGCTTGTCCGTATCGTCCTTTAATGTCTAGCTTACTCTTTTTTTCGCGTCGAGCGTTTCATCATTCTCTATTGGTGGTGACCGCGTCGGAGTGTGAATCTAAGCAGTTATCAGGGTTGACATTCATGTGTGACACATGTCCCTGAGGCGGTGACCATGTCACTTTACGTCCTAGGCAGATGTCGTGACGGATTTCGTTCTGATTCCCTGAACCAGCAACATGTGAGATGGAATTGTTTACAGTATGGAATATTGTTATGGTCAGCAATGGGAGCAAAACACACCCGTTTGCACGATTTGCCACATAACAGCTGTTTTTTTTTTTCCCTAACCTGACACGTACGAACCCGAACAACAACACCTCTCCCGTCCACTAACATATCGAGGTCGTAATAAAAAAAAACGTCAATGTTAGTGCGCTTTAATTTTTTAACGATTTGATCAAGTCCGCAAAAACAGTGAGACGCCATTAGACGAGAGAGCAATCCGTGACGCCGGGCCTGCTCAACCTCCTCCCCGCCCGCTTTCCATATTTTCTGAGAAATGAAAATGGTTTCCTGAATGCGTTACACAACACCCTAATAACGGAGCCCCTTTCCTACAGCATGCCACCTACTAACAAGCCTGTATCTGAGAGCTCAGGATTGGATTATGTGGCAGGTGTATGATGAGAGTTAATAGAATCCGAGAATAGTGCGAGAAAGTATATTCTTTAACTTTAGGTCAAGCATAAAAGGAAGGGATGCAGGGGGAGAATATAAATAAAAAACACATGTTGGAAAGTAAGATCGTAATAAGGACTAAGAGAGAGAAGAGAGAGAGAGATAGAGAGAGAGATAGAAGAGAGACAGAGACAAATTTTAATATGCAAGTTGTGTAATTTCCAAAAGACTTCTAATTGTCCTCGAGAACATTTGCTAACCAACGGCAAAAGGAGTACCTGATCAACTAGGCTTTGGTGAAACGCGAGCACCAAAAGCCTAAAAATTTTGCTCTTCTAACGCAGGAAGCGGGTCTGACGTGGTCTATAATTCAGAACCACATACAGGCGGCTTAGTGTATCATGCAAGTTACAAGGAGAGAAATACACATTTTCTTGTGATGCCTTTGACCATTTCAGATCAAAGCTAACATAATTTGCATTTGCAATTAGCTTTGTTAACTTAATGATGTCCGTGAAAACTTTGTAGCAGCGGCATCAAACTTTTGCAACAGTGTTGGCATTAAGGCGCTATTTTTTTTTACGGCGATGTTTGGCAATAGGCTCTTTTATGGAGGTGGTACAAGGTGGCACTTATGATGGCAGCATACCATCCAAGCTGTGGTGGCATAACATAAATGAAATAGTTTTTGTACATGTTGTAGTTAGGTTAGGTTCGGTTTAGGTTAGGTTAGGTTAGTTTACTTTACGTTACATTAAGTATTTACCCAAGAGAAAATCATAATAATATCATGTAATTGTAAATTATAAACTGTATACTGAAGAGTTAGAATTTAGAGCCATATCAATGATTTTAAAATAATTAGTTATCATATTCAGAGTAAGAAACTATTTCCGTAGCGACTTAGATACAATATTTCAATAATAGCTGAGCGAAACATAGAACATCAGTCTAAATATCAAACATTACATTTTAATTACAGTTTGAAAGATGATGTATATTGGAAAAATAAAGTGTATTGACCATTAGAACAGTAACAGAAGAACAAATCCACGCGGGCTGTGACTAGGGTTCGAACCTACGTCCAGGAGCATCCAGACTCTGCCTTGTGTATTTGTTCATTTGATCCATCACGCTATTGTGGTTTTATTGTGTAACGTATCACAATTGCTACATTTGACAAACACAGGACGCTAGGGATACAGTTTAAAATACCAGTATAAAGTGATCACTCTATAATCCGAACATATACAATCGTCTCCTCCGTCTGGGGCCTTGACCGCTGAGTGGGCAGCGCTTTGGATTCGTATTCCTGAAGTTCCGTGTTCGATCCCCAGTGGCACGAGAAAACAATGGGCAGATTTTCTTCAACCTGATGGACTGTTCACCTAGTAGTAAATCGGTACCTGGACGTTAGACAGATGCTACGGGCTGCTTTCCTGGGGGGTGTTTAACAAAAAAGGAGGATCGAGGACCGGGCCGCGGGGACGTTAAGACCCGGAAATACCTCAAGGTATAACCTCAAATAACCTCCCCTGGAAAAAACATGCCAGAGACAACTGGTTCCTACGTTAATTGCACCGTTTTTTTTTGTTTTACTGTACTCCTCTGTTTTTCCCCCACCACGACGCCAGAACATTTTTTGCAACAGTAGTGCGTGAACACCTGTTGCACAGGCAGTAGAACACCAACAGGTCACTTTAGAAAGCCAGCTGACTTTTGCAGCAGCATCAGCTTGCTTTTTAACATCAGCAACTGCCTTTTGCAACGTCTGTAAGCAGACTTGCAGCGGCAGGAGACGTCTGGCGAAGTGGAGACTTTCTTGAGGTGCTGTACATGTACCAGGTGTTGATCTCGGGAATATATTAAGTCTACGGGCCAC
Organism: Procambarus virginalis; assembly: GCA_020271785.1. NCBI lineage: Eukaryota > Metazoa > Arthropoda > Malacostraca > Decapoda > Cambaridae > Procambarus > Procambarus virginalis. The sequence continues at coordinate 6,433,018 of WNGS01000690.1, read as the reverse complement.
AGTTGGTATACCACTAAGGGGTCAGCGCTCTCTCCCGCCTTGCTGACCTGCCTGACCCGTGTCCTTGTGTCCGGGGCGGGGCGGGGGTGGTGGTGGTGGTGAGGGGTGGTGGTGAGGGGGTGGTGGTGAGGGATGGTGGTGACGGTGTAGTGGTGGTGGTGGAGAAAGGGGTGGTGATGGTGGGGGTAAAGTGGGTGTGGCGATCATCGGGATGGGATGGCACTTGAGAGGCAGTCCGTCCTCGTAAGATTTCCCAACGTCAAGAAACTATCGTACTAAAGTGCCCTTATCCTAACCTACTTGAGGACCCAAAACAGAAAACGGGATAGCATGTCAATTTTGCCCAAATGTCGCTTCATCTACCACAGATGCCGTACAGATGAACACTCGCCACATCTACCACAGATGCCGTACAGATGAACACTCATCACATCTACCATAGATGCCGTACAGATGAACACTCGCCACATCTACCACAGATGCCGTACAGATGAACACTCGCCACATCTACCACAGATGCTGGAGACACAGGAGACGCGTGGTGTCACAACCCCCATACAACACCCTGCAGGCCCACCACACATGCACGAGAAAGGTGAGAAGGAAGCAGACCACTGGCAGAGCACTCCCAGTAACAGCAGTATATATGACCAGGACGTGGACAAGCTGCAGTGTAGCGAGGCTCGTCACTGCTGGATTGGCCAGAGATTTGTGGACGACCCTGCTGGGAGACGCTGCTCCTGCGTCTGCTGACGGAGATGGGGAGAGAAGCAGATGGGTGGAGTCGAACAGGGACTGAGGGGGGAAGAGAATGAGGGCCAGGGAGTGTGGAGGATGAAGAACAGAGCAGAGTGGAGAGAGGAATAGGAGATGGAGGGGGAGAGAGAGGTTAAGGAACAGGGGCTAGGATGAGGGTCATCTGTACTTCAGGTTACCAGTGAGTCGCAAGTTTACTGCCAAGCACCTGATCACTCAGGAGTATGTCAGTCATCACCTGTCAAGTTGCTGTCGCTTGGAGACTGGCCACGTGAGTGACATCTGTCTTGGGGGTCATAGACAAGTGGAAGACACTTTACCTCAGAGACTACAACTCTTTCTTCGGTGCCTTACGACTAATGCAGAAGATATCGTTGACATGTTACAGAAGACAGCAGTGAGGGGTGTACAACTAGTGTGTGTGTATTTAACACACACACACACACACACACACCCACACACACACCCACACACACACACACAACACACACACACCACACACACACCAGACATGCAGGACGGACACCCCTCACTGCTGTCCTTACTGGCGGAAGACAGCTAGTACCTTGACCTGCAGAAGCTGCCACACCCACGTAGACTTGTCTCACATGACCTTACAATGGGGCGTTTCTCTACCCATAAAGATGCTAGAAAGCCTTCGTCAATGATGCCTTCTCGGTGGTATTTACTATTTTATTTGCCAAATCGAGCTATTAGCCCTTGGACCCCGCCTTTCTAACCAATTTATTTGTCCACTATTATGTCTACT